>BDDA01001329.1:11059-23962 GCA_001662385.1 Chlamydomonas asymmetrica | reverse complement strand
TGTACGACCAGCAACGCCTGTTACCGGCGGCCATAAGTTTCAGATCTGCTTGTGCTGCCAACGCAGCCATGCACTGGGGCATATCTCGCAGCTGGTTCCACAAACGCAGAATGCACTTGGCCCAATGCACTTGCAGGGGCGCAATGCCAAACTCTTGCAGAAGAGACCAGTTAGTGGCATGGGAAGCTCCCCCAGCAACAAACCGACAAAAATTCAGCTGAATACGTTCCAGGTCGTTGATTGGCACAATGACGTCAGCACCACCATCACGCAACAACCCGCAACATCACGCAACAACCCGCAACATCACGCAACAACCATGCAGTTTGCCCAAGTCATTTGCTTTCCTTGGGGCCATGCAGTTCGTATCCCGTGGGGCCGTGCAGTGTGCGGATGCCCTGTAGGGCATCCGCAGGCGTTGGGGGGTTGGGGGTTGGGGGGTAGCACGGGCCGTCCCGGCGCTGCCGCAACGGAACGACGTAAATATCACATTCGCACGGAGAAGGATTGAGAATGGTGTGGTGCGGGGGACGGCCCGTGCTAACCCCCAACATTCGTGCATGTGCGTATGTAGGTAGGGTCAAGCGCTATTTGCTCCCGTGAGGCCATGCAGTGTGCATGCGCATGAGGAATATTGAGGATAGGAACTGCACCTGAGGGTGGTGAGGTGTCTGGTCTGGTCTGGCGGCTGCCGCGAAACGAGCAGCGGTCTGATGCAGGTGATCCAGGCAGGCTGGCTACGGGCTACTTCTTGAAATCTGTTGTTTCTCAGGCGCTCAAAGCGCATGCCCCTCGCTTGAATGCACTGACACGGGCTCTGTTGCTATGCATGCCTGCCTCGTGCATGCAGGCGCGTGAGCACCCTGGACGGGGCGGTGGAGGTTGAGATCCCGGCGTGTGCGCGCCACGGCGACAAGGTCCGCGTCAAGGGCAAGGGGCTGTTCAACCCGCGCCGCGGCATGATGGGCGACTTCTACTTGGAAATCAGGTGCGTTTGCGTGCGTACGTTGGCGTGCGTGTGTGTGTGCGTGTTGAAAACTGTTCTTGGAGATCAGGTGCGTGCGTGCGTGTGTGCGTGTTGAAAAGTGTTCATCCCGTGGGGCCATGCAGTGTGCTTCTCGTTGGGCCGTGCAGCGTGCATATGCGTGCAGGGTGGCAACCGCACCACCGTGTGTGTGTATGTTGGGCGGTGGTGGCGTGCACAAATTATGTGGGTCGTGGAGTGTGTGCGGGCGGTGTACACACACACATGCGTTGCACATGCACGCTAATGTAGGATGGGTTGGATGATTCGTTGATTGCTTCGTTGGTGCTTCTTATGCTTGGTTGCTTGCTTGAGGGGATGTGCTGCTCCCGCTCCCCAACTGCTCATTTCATCATTTTCCGCGTGTGGTTGTTGCCGATGTTGCAGTGTGAGCGTGCCCACTGCCCTCAACATGCGCCAGCGGGCTCTGCTGATTGAGTTCCAAGCAGAGGAGGACCGCAAGAAGCAACAGAAATACTCCACCTCCGCCTCATCCAATACCTCCTCCAGTACCAGCTCCTCCGGCAGCGGTGGCAGTGGTGGTTACAGTGGTGGTTACACCAGCACTGGCGCCAGCAGCACCGGCACCAGCACCGGCACTGGCAGCGGCAGCAGCGGTAATGCACGCAGCGGAAGCGGTACGAGTGGGCACACCTGGGGCAGCAGCTTTGGCCGCAGCGGTGGCAGCAGCAGCAGCAGCGGCGGCGAAAGCAGCGCCAGCGCCGGGACCGGCAGCAGCTCCAAGGCCACAACCGGTGGTAGCACCAGCACCAGTGGCAGCAGCGGCAGCGGCAGCAGCACTGGCGGTGCAGGCAAGGGCGCTGAGAGCAGCAGCGCTGCCACAGATGCAAAGCAGCAGCAGCAGGCAGCAGCATCCTCCACCTCGCACCCCGGCGGGGCCGCCGCCGCCTTCAACGCCGCCACCTCTACCCTCAAGGCAGCCGCAGCGGCGGCGGCCAGCTTTGCTGCCGGCCTCGGCCACGCTGCTGCCGGCCACAACCGGGGAGGCAGCAACACGAGCACCACCAGCAATACTGTCGGCAAGGACGAGTCAGCGACCCCATCTGGGTCACCGCAGCAGCAGCCGAAACCGCACGCAGAGGGGCCGCCGCTGCACAGCGCCGGCAGTGGTGCGGCGCAGGGCAGCACTCCAGCCGCTGATGGCAAGGCTGCTGACAAGGATAAGGACGAGGCTGAGAAGGCCTCACGCGTGTCCTTTGGAGGGACGTGACTGGCGGTGGCCAGGTGGTGGCGGGGGCTGATGGGCAAATAATCGAATGGGCAGGCTAACTCCACCAGCGCGCTTTTCAAGCTGGCTGGACGTACCCACCTGGCCATCTTCTGCAGCCTCTAAAGCCGTGTCCCGCCCCTCCTGGCCATATTGGACATGCCTTCGCCACAAGGCACCGGCGCGTGCGGCAATCGCCGCACTGGGCCCTGCGCGCCCTCCCCCCATGCCTTCGCTCCTGCTTTGCATCTGACGTGTCATGGCCTGATCAAGACAGCGTGTGTCACTGCCTCATCGTAACAGTGTGGGGTTCACATTGACTAATTTAGGGAGCGGTCCTGCAACCAACTGTACGGTTAGGGTGTTAGGCCCTACGTCAAATCAGGAACCGACTGATAGACCGCTGACAGACTTACCTGTGCACTGTTTCACCCCAGGTATCGCCCTGCCCATCTGATTTCATTGCTGCTTCCTGGCTGGGCATTCTTGTGCGGGTCTGCAAGGGGCATGGCGTACTTATGTCACGCCTTCATATTAACCGTACAGTCGTTGCACACACGTGCAGCGAGCTTGCACGTTGCTTTGCACACCGGCCGTGGTTGTGTGTGAGCCATACCTGTGCGAGTGGAGTGCGTTCGCTGTGCGGATAGTGTGCATTTGTGCTGGATTGGATTCGGATCCAGAAGCGCAAATCAACACCATCCACACTTCATTTGCGCTTCTGGATTCGAACCCAATCCAGTACAAATGCACACTATTCGCACAGCAAACGCACTCACTCGCACAGGTTGTGAGGCTTCGTACAGCTGTTGACCTCCTCAACACAGCTTCTGCCGACATGCTCTCGCATGAGGTGCTGTCCGTAGGCATGCAACGCAGCAAAGCGAGCGGGCCTTCTGGCTGGATGCATTGTTGAAGCGTCCGTGCTATAAGCCATCTGCTGGCCTGCATGCACAGGGCACAGCCGCCGCTGAAGCGTGATTGCTGGCCATTCAGCGTTACACACAGCCCCTTGGTTTGGCATAGGACAGCGTCAGCACCACGCACAGCCCCTCGGCAGCAATTCGTCTGCATGGTCGCTCATCCCTTCAACCAGCTGCCCTCCCTCGACGCACATCGCATCCATGCCCTCCCTTGACCCACATCGCATCCATGCAACACCCAATTGTTGCTCAGTAGTCATTACAATCTTGAATCAATCGCATACTCACAGAGCTTTACTGAGAGCTCCCCTAATGCAAATATTAAAATAGTAATGCACCTGCCCGCTGCCTACCATTCGTACCTCAAGCGGCCCACCCCCTAAGGACGTGCGCTCTGCAGCTGGCTTATGTGCAGGGCAGTGTGGCCGCTCACAAGGCTTTGTCCTTCTTGCATCATAGCTGGCCAGCGATCCAGGCGACCAGCCTCGGGCATAGCCAAGTGTGCTATGGACATCGACACAGTGCGGCGAGGTACGCAGGTGCAAGGACTGGGCAGGAGCGTCAGGCAGCAGTACAGGGAGGCACGTACCCGCCGCCACCGTCACCACTTTTGCATGCAAGAGTGCATGCCAGCACGCTGCTGGAGTACGCCGCATGGCAGCGTCTTGTGTGAGGTGGCTTGGTGTCGCTCTATGCCCGAGTGCGAGCCGCGCTTGCAAAACATTCGAGGCGCAGGCTGAGCACACCACTGACGCGCAAGCGGTGAGTGAGGCTGAGCGGTAGATAGTCATGTATGCTTGCATGCCGCTGAGGTGCATGGGCATTGCCAGGCTTGTGGCCGGCAGCGGATACATGCAGGGGATCTGCATGGGGCCCTGGCTGGCAGTCATGCATTTGTGCATGCATGCACGACATTGCCCGCTGCCTAAGCTGTTGTAGCCTTGATATGGCAGCCCAGACTTGGGAGCATATTCTTTCTGCCTGTGCCCCAACCTGCGTGGACTGTGAACTAGTCAGTTATAACTTTATGCTGACGGGCACCCTACCGCTGGTCATCACTTCCACGTCGCACGTTTTTCCTCCTGTAGTTTCGGGTACAACTTGTGCACGTCATCAGGCTATATAGCCTGGCTTGCATACTACTTTGGAGGCAGCAAGCACCTGGTGTGTGGCGGTCTTGGAGCGAGGCGGCCCTTGGCGAGCGGGCAGATCACCAGCACTCGCAGGCCTGCAGCCACGCCGTTTGAGCGCCTGAGCAACGCGGCAGAGCTGTGCTTGTGACGGGGGCAGCTTACAGCAGCACATTGCAGGGCTTTCTTGAGTGGAGGCGCAGCCATGTTCGGCGCGGCCGCGCCTGCGCAGCGGCCGGTGCACAATCCCAACGGCGACATTGAGGCGCCGACCACGCCAGATCTGGACGCAGTGTCAAGCTTGACATTTTCCCCGTCAGCCAACTTCTTCTGCGGGACGTCTTGGAACAACTGCGCCTACATCTGGGAGTACAACCAGCAGGGCCAGAGCAACGCAAAGTCGGTTCAAACGCTGCAGGCGCCGGTTTTGTGCAGCGCTTGGAAGCCAGATGGCTCGGGTGTGTTCCTTGGAGGCTGCGATAAGACGGTGAAGCTATGGGACCTTGGGAGCAACCAGGTAGGTGGTGTGTTTGTGATTGGTATGCGTCATACCGCGCTCTCCCAACTTGTGCAAGCAACATTGTGACCCTTTCAGGCGTTGCCTTTCACAATTGCAACAAGGTTTCGCACTCACTCTTTCCCCCCTGTTGCATGACAAATTGTTACTTGCAGGTGCAGCAGGTGGCGGCGCACGATGCGCCGATTCGGCACGTAGCATGGTCGCCGGCGATCAACCACTTGATAACGGCTGGGTGGGACAAGTGCTTCAAGTTCTGGGACACGCGCTCCCCGACGCCCGCCTATGTTGGCCAGCTCAGCGAGCGGGTGTATGCTATGGACGTGCGGGAGGAGCTCGTAGTGATCGGCACAGCAGACCGCAACCTGCACATCCTGCAAGCAAACGCGCCCACGCAGGTCAAGGTCATGCAGTCGCAGCTCAAGTGGCAGACACGCTGCGTCAGCGTCTTCCCAGACAAGAAGGGCTTCCTCGTGGGCAGCATAGAGGGACGCGTGGCTGTCACGCACATCCACGACGCCGACGTCTCCAAAAACTTCACGTTCAAGTGCCACCGCCAGGAGAGCGACATCTACGCGGTCAACTCTATCTGCTTCCAGCAGCAGTTCGGCACGTTTGTGACAGCTGGCTCTGATGGCACCTACAACTTTTGGGACAAGGACTCGAAGCAGCGGCTCAAGGCGCAGGCAAAGAGCGCCTACCAGCTGCCCAACGGCCAGCAGGTGCCCGCGCCTATCATGGCTGGCGCGTTTGACCGCACCGGCACAATCTACGGCTACAGCCTGGGGTACGACTGGTCCAAGGGGTACGCGGAGTACAACCCCGCCGTGATGAAGAACTACGTGCTGCTGCACGTGTGCAAGGAGGACGAGGTCAAAGCGAAGCCCAAGACGGGCGCGCCTGGCCGCAAGTAGAGCAACACCCACACTTACTTCGCATGGCTGGCTGGCCACGTTGGTGGAGTGCAAATGTGCAACACGCATGGACGTGTGGCGCTGTGTGCATGCATCCCTGCTGAGGGTTACGCACGCGCTGAGGGTTAGGCTGGCCCCGAGCGTTGTGCTCCGTTGATAAAAGTGGGGAGAACTCTAGGGGCAAATGTGCGCACTGGGTTGTAGGCTTGTGCATGCCCTTGGCCGAGCACGAGCATAATCGCCTGCTGGGCTTGCATCAGTGGTTCCGGAGCGTGGCTAGCTGTTGGGTTAGGGGCGTACACGGCACCCAGCCTCGCCACTGCGTTTGAGCGTTTGTCCAACTGGTGCGAGTGCAAGACTGCGCAAGGACCGTGTGTTGGACCCAGCAATTGTGCGTTCAAGCGGTATACACATGCATGGCCCACGAAACCCAACTGCACGGGTGCGTCTTGCTGGCCACCAAAAGCTCTGCAGTCCAGCCCTGTCAACGACTTGTGTCGAGCATGCATCCCCTGTCCTGTGATCGCCGCTGTGGCTGCGTTGACTCCCTGGCGTTCCATGCCCAGCAATTCACCACGGTGCTTCGAATGGTCGGCTAGACAATATGCAATCGCTTTGACTTCGACTTCCGCACTTGATGATCGGTCACACCACATGACCTGTCCTGTGCACTTGTCCCCCTGAAACACGTCGTTCACACAGGAGTCGTTTACATGTGGGTGTTCCGCAGCAGCATGGTTGTTGCTAGAGCACCAGGTCAGGTGCTCAGTGTGCATGAGCGCATCACGATCATCAGTACGAACGACAGCGGCGTGACGTACGGTACATCCGGATGCAAGATTTATGCAGCCAGGAAAGCTGTGTCTCGCGCGTGGGGTGGTGCGAGTGTTCGCTGGGATGCCGCATGAAGGCGCGGCTTGCGTTATGGTCATACTTACTTGTCATTACGCCTGTTTCATTCGAGAGCTCAGGTATCCAAAAACTGTCAGTACATGGGTTGGCAGGATGGCTACCGACCTGGACCGTAATGGAGCCTGCCGCTAGTCGTACCAAAAAGCGGCGTAGCATGCAAACCGCAGCACACATACAGTCAGTCGGTCCTATCCAGTCCCTTGAATGTTCGTCGCACACCCCGGCAGCACGGCGCGCATGTTAATCTGTCATGGTCGGTCACTCGGTCTTTAATGCAGACCAGCCGGCCATGCCTAGCATAGCCTGTGCTCCAAATCAAGCGTAAATGAAGCGACATGTGAAAACATGACCTTCCGCAGGAATATGGGGGGCATGTTTGGAGTGTGCTACTCGCGCTCATATGCATGTGCCCTACCCAACACATGCCATATGCACACATGCACATGCACATGTAACGCACATGCGCACGTGCACGATTCCCCCAGGGGAAAACAGGTGGAACAGACCAGCCCTGGCGTAACCAGCAAACGCACCTGCCCCTGGAGCGATCAGCCATGGAGCTTACATAGTACTACAGCAGTGTTCCGTGCCCAGTTGCAACCCTTTGCATGGTCAAGAACACAGCATGGCTGTATGACTGTCAGTCTGGCACCGTCAGAGACAAAATACCACAGCCAAGGTGGCAGGTAGCAATACCCAGCCATAGTGGTAGGTAGCATGCACAAGGGTCCCGCCACCCATGCAGCATGGTCGGACGAATACTGTACATCCCAATAATTCACACCCATGACTGTCCAATAGCGCAGTGCCACACCAAAGCACAGCAAGCAAAATGCTGCGAAAAAGCAGCCCGTCCACGCTGGGCGGGTCGAAAAGCATCAGGTTACAAACGCATATTACGGGCTGGGTTACTTCATGCTTTGGCGCAGGTGTACATAGGCATTCGGTACATCAGGCTGCAGGGCACATAGGGCATGAGCCTCAGCTTTGCCGTGGCGGTGGTCTCGAAACCCCTTGCTGACGGCGCCGCGAGCTGCTTCTCCCACCCAGCCCTCCTCGCCGTTCAGTTATGGGGTCGTGCCAGCCGAGCGTGAACGTCACCTGTGGAGGTGTCCAGCTGCTGTCAAGTACAGCTGCTGCAGCTCGTCCAACGGGCGCATCTGCGTCTGTGGTGTGGAACGTGTGCGTGACGGTTTGTTGCCAGCTGACGAGGCGGGCGTGCGACGCGATTGTGGCAGTTGCGGTGCCGCTGTCCGCTGGCAGGCTTCCCCAGGGGTTTCGCCTCCAAAGAAAAGGGTTGCTGGCTTGTTGTTGTTGTTGTTGCTGCTGCTGCTGTTGGCCTGGGGCATGCGAGGCGTGCCCAGCACCTAAGCGCAACCCGCTGCCTGCCGCTTGGCCCAGGGCCTGATATGACGTGCCAGCGCTGGGAACTGGTGTGAGCTGGGCTTCCGCTGTGCAAAATTATACCAACGGAAGGCATGATCGCCTTCAAGCTCAGGTGTGCACTCTGTATGCAGCGCGTCCAGGCACGCGAGGACAGAAACCGACTGGTACCAAAAGCAAGCAGCAAAATGCAAGCTGCCTCACCTCTGCGCTTCCCTTTCGATACACGCTCCACCTCGCTGACTTCCTTCCTCCGCTTTGCTATCTCTTCCGGGAAAAGGCAGTCTATGATTTCTTTCAGACGCAGGCAAACCCCTAGCGTGCACACCGAATTGGGAACAAGTGAGGTCAGATAGCGAGATAACAGCAGGTAAACATCAGTCAGAAAACAAGTCCATGGCTGCCAGCAGGTGATCCAGCCTGTGCAACGGTTGCTCACCCAGTGCCTCGCCTGGATGCTCAGCAAGCACTGCTCGGCACAACGGACAGGTCGTCGGCTTGCCCACACGCACACGCTGCTCTTGCCAAGAAGCCAGGCAGTTCTGGCAGAAGTCATGTCCACATTTCCCTGTGTCACCATGCATAATTATCGTTCGCCAACTGCAGAACCAAGGCTGGCTTCGATATACGATGCACAACTGCAAGAGCTCACCAACGACTGGGTCCACCAAGAGGTTGCAGCAAACACCGCACTCAAATTTGGACACGTCCATCCTGTCCATGCTGAGCCTTCCGCCAACTCGAGTTGTCAAGGTCACTGCATTCTGTCAACAATGGCGCTGACGTGAAACTACCAGGAAAGCCAGGTGCGTTGAAGTGAAGTACGTAAGATGTTGTCTTTGCAAGTTGTTGTGTGTCAACAATTGGCAATCTTTGCTCAAATTCTGATGTGCGCCAATTACGAAGGCACCGGCACTTACCGAGTGCAGGACACGAGGACGCCAAGACCCATCCGCGGGTAGAAACAATCCCAGAGTGCTCAGAGAACAGATAGTTACTTGAACACACAACGTCGGCACCTATTTATTGCTTGACTGACCGTCACCACTTGTGAGCTGGTTGGTAGCGCCTTATGGGGACTGGCAACAGCAGCCGGTAGCGCTGTCTGCAAAGCAAGCTGAACAGAGGAGCCGTGCAGGATGGAGATTTATTACACAACCAAGCTCTCAGGGAGAGCAGGGCTCATTGCGGGGTGGTCAAAGGTGCGCGGGACGGCGAAGCGCGAAAGATGTTGAGGAGAACGTCGATATGCACTGTCACCCTAGCCAGCAGCTGCAACCCACATTGCACTGTTAATGTATGTTGTGTTGATTGGGTCCGTGCCCTGACTGAGACCCTTTGGTATGAATAGCGCAAGCGTACATGTCAAGCGCTGTCTTGACCTGGCTCAAAAAGTGCGTATGCCGCTCGCCTACCTTTGCAGGCTCCTGGATATCCAGCGCTCCTTGCAGTAGCTTTGAGCCCAAATGCAGTGGGTGTTTACACAGAGGAGGTGAGATCCAGAGCGCTGACTGAATCGGGCGCGCGTAGTTAACGTGACTTACAAGGCTTCGCTGATTGGCCAAATAGACACCCACAGAAGTATGCTTAGCATAGCCAGTGCCAATCATTGCATACAGGGGCGTCAACTGGACGCCAACAATGAGCTCACTATCAAAAACGTGCGAGGGAGCGAATGTGCCAAAATTGCTTGGCACCCGTTGCTGCCGCTGCTATCAATCGGCTGGAAGGACGGTAAGTTCTGAACGTATCATCAGAACATGCCTGGCAAGTTCAAAGCAGCGGCGGGCTCTTTCACCAAACATGGACACACAACGCACCTCCACGCACTGGAAAACATCGCCAACCTTCAAGCACCACGCCACCACAGAGGGTAGCCTTGTGTTGCATGCTTCTTGATGCATGTCTCATGTCTCACTGTCCATGCCAATCTGCTCAACACTGTATCATGTATGTGCGGATCAGCCTCGCTTAATGGCTCGATGCTGGTGCAGCATACTGCAGTACATGACATCAACAACAGAACCATTGGGCGTGATAATCAGGGAGGTGGAAAATGCTGGACTGAGCTGAGGCAAGCGGCACATTGTGGCCATGCCGCATAGCGGTGGCGATGCCTCGGGGCAACACGCCCGCCGCACCCGCCCTGCCTTACATCGTGCGCACGTAGCCCGTGGTGCTGGTACCTGGTGGGTCCCGCACACCGTGCTGCTCTGATACAGCTCGATTTGAGATCATGTGATGATAATGCAGGTGCGATCTCATTCTGGAATGCGGAGGAGCGACGGCTGGAGGAGGACAGTAAAATCCATCGTACTGCAATCACCAACATGGTGTGGACAGCCAGCGGCGACCGACTGGTGACCGGAGACGAAAATGGACGGGTGCGTCGCTCGTGCTGCCTACCATAGCACCTCTGCAGCAGCATGCGGCAGCAGCACCATGGGGAGGCGACTGTATGCAGCTGAGAACAGGCGTCTGGCACACAGCACACACGCAGGTGCAACGGCTGCAGCTGTGCTTTGCATTAAAGCCACCCGCCGAGCCGCCACCCCTGGGCTGATGATGTGGGTCACAGCCTCATCCCAAAGGGATTCCTGGTCTGTGATTCTGTGATCTTGCACCACTTCATCTCCGGTGCAGATATCCATGTGGAAGACTGACCGCTTGATGCGGCCCATCCACGTCGTTGCGTATGACGAGCCTGGCGCCCGCATCAAGCACGTTGTCATAGGTGAGCACTGAGCGGCCTCGTGTGGTGGGGAGTGTGTGACGTGCCCACGTCCTGGTGCTCGTCCTCGCCAAGCAGGCAGTCCTGGCAGGGTGCCAAACAGAGTCAGGCGGCTGCCTGAGCATTTGACACTTGATATGGTACCATGGTCTGGTGCTGTGAGCGTGTGACACACCATCATCAGATGAACAGGCGTTACTGGTATGGGGGTGGTGGGAGCAGGCAGGATGTGGATGTGTGCACCTAGGTCACACCCAACGCCTATGGACCTGCGTACAAATGCCACAGTCCTGCGTGGCCCACGCAAGGGGATACAACCCACTGAGTGGTGCCCCCATGGACATGCTGCACGCATTTACATAGGCGTGCACTCGCACACGCAAACGGACACACTTACGCAACTTCCCTCTGTTAAGCATGCCACCCCTCTCAGCACACAGTCTGGGTCAGTGTACAGCACGTGCGCGTTGATGCTGCTGCAGGCCCTCCCGAGGACAACCCGGAGACCGGCAGCCAGATCACGGTCGCCTTTTACACGGTGTCCAATGGGCAGCAGGCGCTCATCAAGTGGTGCAACGACCAGGGATACAGCGGCCTCGTGTCGGTGAGCACGGCAGAGGCAACAGCATGGTTTACATGGTCCACTGAAGCAAACCATTCGCGTATCCACGGTTTGCCTTTCAATGCCTTCCAGCGTACTATTGCATACTGGTTACTTGTTGAGTTATGCGCGTATTCTGCGCTTATGCACTTGCGCACCTACGATCAGCATATACGTACGTGCCTGATACCTTGCACGATATCCGATACCGTGTCAAACACCTTAATTGCGCCTCTATGGGGGTCTTACGTACACACTGTATGTGCTTCTAGCTGTTAGACAAGGGCATAGCCTAGCTCAATCAGACCCCAACGTACACACTGCGTGTGGCGGGTGTGTGGTGTGCAGGACCCGGGCGAGGAGGTGCACACGATGCTGCTGTACCCAGAGCGCCAGCAGCTGCTGGTGGTGTCGGCCAGCTGCTCGCTCAGCGTCCTCAACAAGGACGAAACCACGCAGGTGCGGCGTTCTGTTTTCTCACCCAGCCACAAATCTTGCGGCTGCACGCCGGGGGTTGCGGGTGCGGGTGTTTGTATGCTCCCCAGTTGACCGACTTGCTGCTGCGGCGAGGAGGCTATACGCTTACAGCAGCACACGTTCGCATTAGGCTGCATGGGGCTAGATCGGGGGGCGTGTTCTACGTCGCTTGCAGGGCCCGTCTGTGTATCACTGCGTGCTGGCGTGACCACATCCCTGCCAGTGGTGATCAGCCGAGGGCAGCGTGCATGTCAGACTCGCTTTCAGACCTCTAAATCGAATCTATGCACAGCATTGCGTGTGTGTGTTTGCCTCAAGTGTCTGACGAGTGACGGCTTTTGCGCTGGCTGCTCCCTTGTTGCGTTGGCCTTACAGACCTGGGAGACGCTTGCAAAAATGAAGTTTGCAACAGGCACTGGGGAGGCTGCAACCGGACTCCAGGTGGGTTTGGCTTCAGTGGCTCCACATGTACATCGCACGTGTTCACACCAGATCCGGATGTCATGGCGTGTGCTGGGTCGTATCAGCAGGAGCGTGAGAGAGGGGGAGATTGGATCACGGAGACCAGGAGAGGCATCCCGTTCAGATCCGGGACAGCACATTAACAGGGGGAGCCGCAGAAAGCAAGCTTGATCAATCGAGTGGCAACTGGAAAGGCTGGCAAGCAGAAAGTGCTGCAGTGAACGACACCGACACCGTGTGTCACTGCGCCATGAATCCCATGATCCAGCATCTGTACCACACACATGGCACGTTTGCTGGATGTATCGCACACCACAGCTCCACAACGGTGGGTTGGCTTGCACAAATCGCCGCACCACCACCAGTGCTAATCAGCAGGTCCAGACATCTGCTCCTTGAGAATGGGTCCACCTTACAGTCTTACACACAATACTTGTCGCCCTGCTTGGTGCCTGTTGCCCTGCCTGGCCCGGCTGGTGTCAGGTGGCGTGGGCGGGGCACCACACGCTGGCGTCCGCCAGTGAGAAGGACAACGTGGTGCGCATGTACAACTTTGACACGGAGGACAACTACGTCATCCCGGTGGAGCAGGACACGGGGC
>BDDA01001329.1:0-10146 GCA_001662385.1 Chlamydomonas asymmetrica | reverse complement strand
TGGTGTGCCTGGCATATGACGACAGGTGGGTGGGAGGGTGGGGGGTTGAGGGTGGAGGGGGGGCATGAGGGAGGGGGAAGTATGTGTGTGTATGTGTGTGTGGTGGTGTGTGTGGAAAACGGAACAATGGACAAGGTGGAACAGGTCACCAACATCTTGGGAGATGCCGGTCGTGACAATGGGCCATGGGTGGGGCTGGCGCTGCCGTCGCCTACTGCACCGCCTGCACACAAGGATATCGTGCAAGCGTCCAAAGGGCTGGGATGAGTGCTAGGCAGCACTGCGACCAAAGCACCCATCGTGCGGCCGTCTGGTCCCTCCATGCTGGTGCAGTGATACTGCTTGGTGTCCTCATGGATGCGCTGCCGAGTGCCGGTCAGGTTAAGCGCACGGAGTGAGCCTGTATGTGGGCGAAACCGCGTACAGGTGAAATAAATTACTTCATCAACGGTGCACCGCTGCCATTTCTGCTACGCTGTCGTGCAGGCACGGGCTGCTCAAGGCCGGGACGGCGGACGGCCGCATCCTCACGTACAAGTACACTGCGCCCGTTAACGGCGAGCTGCCGGACATGAGCAAGGCCTGGGAGGCGCAGCCGCCCTTCCACGTAAGGCGATGCATTGTAGCCGGCTGGTAGGCGCAACTGATTTCTGAAAGCAAAGAAGCTGGCTAGGTACCGTGTGACCCTAAGGTGCAACTCGCACAAGGCCACAAGCACTAATCCGGTTGTAACCAACAGCTGGTCTTGCTAGGGTAGTCAGCTGCATAGCTTGCTGCTTGGCGTTCAAGTGCTGTATGAGGTAGTGGTGGCATCCAACTGCACCTGGGAGGGCGTTGCGCATCGGTTGTGCCCGCATCCTTTACAACCCCTGCTGCACGACCAAAAACGCTGCTGCCATGTCCCGAATTACGGTCCATAAGCAGAAAGCGAATGACGCTGGCGTCATGATGCACACCTTCATCTCGCCGCCTGTGGTGTCGTTAGCCGGCTAGTATGGCACACATGATCGTGCATTCATGCATGTTTCGGTGTTTGCGCCTGACAGGTTGGCAACCGTGCACTGCACATCGAGTGGGGCATCGCGCCGCGCCTGGCGGTGGTGGTGTGCCACGACGGCGTCAACGTCTGCCGCAAGACGCTGCTCAGCTCAAAGTACCGCGACGGCTACAGCATCATGCAGGCAAGCGCCTCAGCTAGGGCAGCACGCATGCCGGTGTACCATTAGCACTCTCGGGGAGGCAAAGGGAGCAACTTCAGGCAATCATCCTATCATAAGCGACCACCATATCAGGGCCATGATTCTGTTGATACTGCAGTCGTCCATGCTGCTGTGCATATCCCCCGCCAAGGGGCTCAATGGAAGTGTTACAGCATTTGCACTGATTGGCAGCTCAATCGGTAGACCATCATATGCTCGTTGGGTGAGGGCGACGCGCTCGTGGCACTTTGGAAACAACCAAACCTGGTAGGCGGTAGCCCATTGTCAGGTTGCAATTTTGACACGCTGCTGTATTTGCTTGCGGATCTGTGCTTGTGTGCGTGCGAGCGCAGATCGCGGTGGACAAGGTGGTGGTGGAGAACATCGACCAGGACATTCTCAAGCCGCCATCACGACTGCACCTGCAGGTGAGCCAACCAGTACATGGACTGATCCGGGGGCAACCAGGCGAGGCTGACAAAGGCAATCATCCCCCATTCCCATTGCTTGCATTTTGAGCCCAGTGCGCGCCTGCACTGGACACGCACGGCACAAACCAGGACCCAAATGGCACATTGTGGGTTTGGGACTATACAAAACCGTGACAATTACCAATGACCATGATCTGGACCATGACGGCCGCATTCGATTGGCTGCGCAGGAGATGCAAATCCTGGGCCTGGACGTGAGCAAGGGCCTGCTGCTGGTGTTCGACGGCTGGCGTGCCGAGGTGTACAAGATCCAGGAGAGCAACGAGATGGCGCCCGTGGCGCAGTTTGAGTGCAGCAGCCGCACCATGGCAATCAACAACGACTCGCTGTACCGCTCCAACGACAACCGCTTGGAGGTGCTCAATTTGGCAGGTCAGCAGGCAATGACTGCCAGGATGCTGGTACCACAATGAAGAATCCATCAATCACGTTGTTGCAATGTGTTGCACCTGGTATACATGTGTTTACGGTTATACATATGCCATGGCAATCCACAAAGCGTTGACACTTGCTAGCAAGCTGAGCTGGGTACTCAGCGTGGTGCTGTTCTGGCTTACTGGGGTGCATGGCTAGTTCCCGCTGCGCGGCAAAGCAGGCACGATTGCGGATACATTTATCAGTACGTGCGCCCGCCTGCCGCTCACCTTTCTTCCTGCTCATCTTCCTTCCACGTACGCACACCCGTCACGCTCACACGCAGGCGTGGTGAAGCAGACGCTGTCGTTCGACGACTCCCACGGCTCCCCCATCGCGCTGGACGTATGCAAGGACCACCTGTGCGCGGTCACCAACGCGCCGCAGGCGGTGGTGCGTGTGTTCAAGGTGGCGGGGAGGGAGGCCAAGCCGCACGCCGGGCCAGGTGCGAGAGGCTATGCTGTTGTGCTGCATGCACTGAGCCCCTGAGGCCCACGCCATGTGCCTAGGCTGGGGAGCCTATTCTGGTGGTCTGGCCCCCATGTGGGGGAGTACGAGCCGTTGGCTGCCACGCTCCTGATGTAACGCAACATAGCAACATACGGTGTTGTATGCTGGTATGCGTTCACCAGACAATCCCATGCATCAGTGATCAGGGGCGGCCTACAAGCCGTGCAGTATTGCAGTTCACCTGCCACTTCCGCCTCCGCCCCCGCGCAATTATTTCGTTGAGGCTTTACCTGATGTCTGCTGACCTGATGTCTTCTGCACCAGCTTCTATCGGCAAGGCATGGGATTGTGTTCTCTCTTGCACTCGCACTCCTTCATCATCCATGTTTTGCCATGCCTAATCCTGCCGTCCATCCTTGCTCGCGTGCAGGCGCGCTGCTGCCCCAGGAGCTCCACGGCTGGACCATCAGCGGCATGCGCGTGAACGGGCTGGGCACGCTGGTGGCGGCGATCGCCACCAGCCCGGACACCAGTCACCAGTCGCGGCTGGTCGTGTGGAGCGCAGAAAACAACCAGGTGCGGAAAACTGGAAACCCGCGACCTTGGTGGACCGCTGCTTGTGTGGTTGACAGCGAGAGCCTATGCGGCAGGGAGACTGTTCTAATGACAGCGAGAGGCTGTGTGACGGGGAGAGTGTGCGCTTGACAGTGAGCGGACCACCACCTGCACTTGGGACCACCAGAAGGTAGTGTGTGAATCGTGTACCTGTGAGCGTTGCTTGAGCAGAGAACATGCGGAGGGGGGAGGGGGTGCGCGCGATCAACCCCAGGGCGGGCGGTGAGGAGGCGTCTCGCTCAAGTCGCCACTTGAGCGGGGCGCACTGAGCGCAACTCGGTATGCGCAACGCAGCTCCCTTCTTCTAGGCTTACTCCCCTCCAGCGCGTGTATCGCTCTGGCTTTGACATTCTGTGAACGTTCTGTGATGCTTGCGCATGCACCGCCTTCAACACACTATGTTGTTCTATCGGCTCTGTCCGCGCCTGCTGCGCAGTCGTTCCTGTATGACTTCACCAAGGAGGGCCGCCAGCCGTCGCAGCTGGTGTGGGACACGGTGGAGCCCAAGCTGCTGGTGGTGCAGACGCAGGTGAGGGCCATGGTCCGCATGTGGGAGAGGGAGAGAGAGAGAGGGAGGGAGAGGCTGCATCACCCTGGCCAACATAGCCACAGGCTCAAGCTTGGGACAAGGCATGGGGTGGCATCGGCCGTTTCATGCTCCCGATGTAGGATATCATGGATTAACACACAACATTAACGCTGGAGGAACAGGCTGGGATGATGGGTGTGGCGCAAGGGGGCTCAACGCACGTCTTTCTGCACACAGCATCCGCGTACCACACAGCATGTCATCATGGGTGCTGCATTGCGCTTTCTGGACAGCGCGGCTGCCGCTTACCCCTTCACCTGTCCGGTCATGCCTCATGCCTCATGCCTTATGGCTGCATGCATGCGCAGCAAGCGACGGGCGTGGAGGCCAACATTGTGTTGGAGGTGGAGAAGGCCGACACGCCGGCGGTGGAGGTGGCGCTCATGTTTGTGCACCCCGACAACGGAGTGCTGCTACAGGTGAGGGTGCACTGGATGCGGTGCCGTTTGTGTGGTGCCATGACCGCCACAGCCACACCCGTGAACGCACCACGTTGCTGACCTTGCAATTGCATGGAGGGGTCTGGCCGTCTGGTCATTGAATTACATGGTTTGGACCAGACCGCAACTCATGGGTGATTAAAGCACCTTGACGCAAGCAGCGAACCTGCCCAGTTTTGTGTGACCTGCGAATCCAACCTGCTCTGGAGTTTTCCGATGATGCGATGGCCGGCAGGGAGTAATCTGACGTGATCTGACGAGCTTTCGCCACTGCGTACCCGCGCGGCGGTGATGACTGCTGCAGGAGTATCATTCGCTACACACCAGCGGCGCAACGGGCTGCATCGGCTCCGCAGCGCCCTTCCTGCTGACCAACAAGAAGAGCCAGATCTCTCAGCCCAACATGCAGCCCTTCACCAGCAACATCAGCAAGCTCGTCATGCAGGGCTTTGCGGGCCTCCAGGTGCGGTACAGTATTCCGTGTCCATTTGTAGTTTTGCACACTGTAACCTTGTTGCACCTTTCGCATCTGGATGCAGCATTCTATGGTATTGTATGCACTCTGTAGGCACTAGCGGTCTTGACATGTGCGTGGTGGTGTTGTAGGTTTTACTGCATGGACAGGCTGTCTGCCAGGAAAGACCGGCATGGCATTACGCACATGCACTGCCCATACACTTGCAAGTTGCAGGACTGGCCTCCCTGCTGCCACCTTCCCATCCCAACACACGCGCGTACGCACACTGCACGGCCCCACATGAAGCACACAACATGGCCCCACGGGAAGCAAACAACTCGAGTCCAAACAACTCGAGCCTTCAACACACGTTGAGGCTGGCATGCTGATCTTGCGCATTGTGTGGGCTGGGTTGCGTGTGTGCAGGACTCGGACGCCGCCACGCGAAGGGCGCTGATTGACTTCTCATACCACATGGCGCTCGGCAACATGGACGAAGCGTTCAGGGCGGTGAGCGCACCATACGCGTGTAGTGTCCTTGCTGCGATTGCCGTGGGCCTGAGCTCGATGGCCGTATTTGTACGGTCACGCTGTGACTGGTCCCCCCCGGCCCTGCTCACTCGTGCGATGGCAAATGCAAGCGCACCGCTTGCTCCTACTATGTTTCTGGGCTCAGCGCCGTATCAGAAATACGATAAGCGCATTCGAGCATGCTAACCCTGCGTTGGCACCTGCCTTGGCTCCATTATGTGTTCATATGTGCGGGCGCAGCATCATGCCCTATCTGCCCAACTTGAGTGTTGGTAGGTAGTTCATGCGGTGACCTGCACAAGTGCATGAACTGAACTCAGATTATGCTGCGCCTAATCCTGCGTGATGCGCAGGTGCGGACAATCAAGAACCCAGCAGTTTGGGAGAACATGGCGCACCTGTGCATCAAGAACAAGCGCTTGGATGTGGCAGGTGGGTGATTTAGATCGGCACTAGATCCATCCCCCAGTGAAGCCCGTGCGGCCAGCGCCAGCGCCAGCTCATCAATCAGCAGTGCCAACCAGCTGGGGGTCGAATGCCGGCCGCGCTCGTGCTGCCACCTCCCTCTCTTCGTCTCATTCTCTTCGCTCTGCCTACTGCTGTATCTGTCCATGTATGTATCTCACGCTCTCCTTCCCGTGTTGCGCCCTGTGTGCACCCAACCACACCGCAGAGCACTGCCTGGGCAACATGGAGCACGTGCGCGGCGCGCGCGCGCTAAGGGAGGCCAAGAGCAGCATCGAGGAGCCTGACGCGCGCGTGGCGTGCGTGGCGGTGCACCTGGGCATGATCGAGGACGCCAAGAAGCTCTTTGTGCAGGCCGACAGGTGCGAGCGCGAGTAGAGTACCACAGATTGTAATGCTACGGGGGCCTCGGCCCGCTCGGGTTGTGAAACATGTAAACATGTTCAACTGCTGATGCTGGTCAAGCAAGTCTTGAAACGGGCAGTACGTGGCAAGGTTATGGCAGCTTAACCACCCTGCACTGCCTGGCTGGCATCGCACTTCATCTCTGCTGACCGTGTACTGTTGTACTGCACAGGTACGACCTGCTCAACCACCTGTACCGCGCGTGCGGGCAGTGGGACAGAGCGCTTGAGATTGCGGAGAAGAGCGACCGCATTCACCTGCGCTCGACGCACTACGCCTACGCACAGGTGCGCTGGCTGCCAGCTTGGTCAGAAGGACGCGAGGAATGCTCTGCCTGCATGAAGAAAGCTTCAGCGCGCTTGCATGTGGCTTAATGTGGTCAGGAACTCGTTAGCCAGCAGGCCCAGTTCTTTCCATATTGAGGCTGGCAGTAAGGTGGTGGCACAGACAACATCAACCACATACTTGCTATCTTTGATTGACCACACTCCCGGCAGTCACGCATTCATGCAGCATTCATGTTGCACGTCAAAAATTGCTGAACTGTTCACGCCTGATGTATATCAGCACAACCGCATGCGTGAACCATCACCATACTCTGCATGTGCGCTGTGCAGTACCTGGAGCGTGCCGGGGAGCTTGCGAGTGCGCAGCAGCACTTTGAGACGGCCGGGTGCGGGCAGTGGGAGGTGCCGCGCATGCTGTTTGAGGCAGACAAGCTGGACGAGCTCAACAAGTACATCACCACCAAGGACTCCAAGGTGAGCGGCTGGTTACTGATTAATCAAATTATAAACAGTTGGTCGATCAGTTGGTTAATGTATTGCTATCATTAGGGTCGCCAAAAGCTACTTCCGCTCAGCTTGCGCTGTACTTGCATGTATGTGGTACGATTTGGGTTTGGCCGGGCAAGGGCTGGAGATGGTGAATTGACAATGCCGCTGTCAGAAAGATCGTGCGTGCATTGCGCACCTGGTTGCTGGGCGCCAGGGCGCCACAGTGTGTCCTTATCCCTTGCTGTACTGCCTTGAACTGCATTGTACTGCAGGAGCTGACGCTGTGGTGGGGCAAGTACCTGGAGAGCACCGGGGAGTTTGAGAAAGCGCTCGACTGCTACCGCAAAGCAGGTGGGTGGGAGGGGTGCTTTTGTATCTGAGGACACGTGGCCCAGGCCTGCACTGAACAGCCGTATGCTTAGCACCAAAGCGTGCATGGCCAGACACTGCATGCAACCACATGCTGTGATGGCAAACCTGTGTGAAGGTATGCTTGCTCGGCGCGTCATGCATGCATTCACGTTGTCTGCAGCGCCTCCCGCTTGATCCATCCATCCGCCATGCCCCCCACACACTGGCGACACGCTTGCTCGCCGCATCATGCATACATCTTATGCGCACTGCCTCCTGTTTCATCCGCCATCCGCCCCGTCACCCGCGATCCCACATGCGACTCGTTGTCCATGGCGCACATCATGCATTCCCTTTGTCCTTGCAGTGCCTCATGCTTGTTTAACCTGTCATGCGCATCGCAGGCGACTCGCTGTCCATGGTGCGCATCTACTGCCACAAGCGCGAGTGGCGCGCCGCGGAGGACGAGGTGGCCAGCAGCGCCGACATGGCGGCTGCATTCCACCTGGCGCGACAGTACGAGGCGCAGGGCCGCATCGCGGAGGCCATCCGATACTACACCACTGTGAGTGCGCTGATTGCTCTGTGATTGATTGATGGGCGATGGATTGATTGATTGATTGACTTGCATCATTTGGCGTGATCACTTGGCCAAGCAGGCCATCTGATACTACACAACCGTGAATCCGTGAGCGGCTGACGTTTTTTCAGTTTGTGCCTGGATTCTCTAGCATGATGAGCAGCCCTCCCTGCCCTCGACGCCACAAGCTGACAGGGTTGTCATGCCCTCTCCACACCTTGCACGCAGTGGGAATCGAATGGCACTGTCGCTTTCCACGTTGCCTCCACACATTCCATGCTGTTGGTATGGGCAACCGCTTGAGTGTGGATCTTGAAGAGTGTGAGTGTGCATATGTGTGTCACTGCAACGTGTACTGCACTGTATACCACGCGCAGTCCAAGCGGTACAGCCATGGCGTGCGGCTGGCCAAGGCGCATGAGCTGGACGCCGACCTCATGAACCTGGCGCTCAAGAGCACCACCAACGTCATGATCGACACCGCCGACTACCTCAACGACAAGGTGAGGGGCAGAGCGCATAGCACCGAGACAGGGCCCAATGTGAGGTACCGGTGCATCACGTATATCGGTTTTGCCCACGCCAGTGAGCCATGAGGCTCAGATACAGCACAGCACAGCACAGGTAGGTGTGTTTGGCGATGATAAACTGGTGATGCTTGGTGGTTTGACGCGGGAACTGGCTTGCGTGCTGAAGTCGGACAGGGTTCTGCACTACTGTGGTCCTTTGAGCGGACAAATCACGCTTGTAACCCACGCGGCCATGTCTCTCACAGACACACACACCCTGTGCGTGTGTGCTGCGTCATGCCACCGTGCAATCCTGTACGCAGGGCCAGCATGAGAAGGCCGCTATGCTGTACATGAAGGGTGGCAAGACACGCAAGGCGGTGGAGATGTGCTTCCAGGTAAGCTACAGCCTGCATGCTCATGGCGTTCGGTGCTCTGACGCAAGGCGATGAATGCGAGCTAATACGTGCTAGTGGTGATGTTTTGCGATCGACCAGGTGACTGAGGTTCCCTGGTCTCACGCAACACATGCGGCCACTAGCACGCGCAACAGTGCAGGCAGCAGCACACATCGTACCTATGCATGCATATGCACACACCAAACCCACACCGTCCATATGCACACACCAAAAGCGCGCTCCAAAACCTGCACACACGCAATGATGCACCCAAAGCTCAGAGGAGATTCCCTCCTCTGCGGCCTACACAGTGCTGCAGGATTGCGCAACGCCTTAACACATCACATTGCCAACACGCTGTCCGCCTGCCCACCTGCCCGCGTGCAGGCCCAGCTGTTTGACGTGCTGCAGCACATTGCTGACGACATGAGGGACGGGCAGGGCGGGCAGGCCGACCCCATGCTCTACGCGCGCTGCGCAGACTTCTTCCTCACTCACGGCCAGCACGAGAAGGGCGTGCGCATGCTGATCGCGGCGCAGCAGTACGGGAAAGCGCTGGAGCTATGCGTGGAGCACGACGTGCCTGTAAACGAGGTAAAGCCGGGGGCCGCAGCCGGCGGGGATGGGGATGGGGATGACGACGTGCCCGTCAACAAGGTGCGGGGTGCGGCCGGGAAGAGGTTGGGGATGGGGATGAAGCGGTCGGGAAGGGAGGTGGGGAGGCCGGCTGGGAGGAGGCTGGGAGGAGAGGTTGGGAGGTCGAGAGGCCCGGACTTAGGGATCCGGTTTGGTTTGCATTGTCGTTCATCGGGCTGTGACTTGATTTGGCTTCTGGGTTGAGCACACGTGGCATTTATGTGTGGTGCACTGGTGCTGCCAAGCATTGGGCGGTGTGTATTGCGCTGTACTGTACTGTGTTGTATTGTACCGCAAGGCGGTGTGTGTGTGTGTGTCACCTGTGCAGGAGATGGCTGACCTGATGACGCCTGATAAGGACGCGGCGAGCGCTGAGGAGCGCAACGCGGTGCTGGCGCGCATCGCCAAGGTGGCCAAGCGCCAGGGCAACTTCCAGCTGGCGGCCAAGAAGTATACGCAGGTGCGTGGAAAATTGGTCGTGGACGCATTAGTGCAAGAGGACCTCAGGAGCACGCACCAAACAAGCGCGTTTTACTTGACTACGGCCCAGCATGCACGACAACTGCCATGCAAGATCCTTGTCCTGTGCACGCTCGCGAGATGAAATAATTTGGGTGCAGCACCGGCTGTTCGCCCGCTCCTGTCGTTAGCTAGGATTCTGTGATAGTAGCGTAACATAACACAACAATGCCGGCCCGGGTTGCCCCACAACCTGAACTCATGAGCAGGCCGGCGACAAGATGAAGGCGATGAAGGCTCTGCTGAGGAGCGGGGACGTTGAGAAGATTGTATTCTTTGCAGGTGGGTGGGTGTGCGGGTGAATGCGCACTGGCGGGGGGG
>BDDA01001326.1:4990-15512 GCA_001662385.1 Chlamydomonas asymmetrica | reverse complement strand
GCCCCCCCCCCCCCCCCAATTGCCCACAGGCCTGTACTTGGTGCCGACGTACCTCACCGCAAAGCTGTTTGACGAGATCCTCATCAACGCAATTGCTGCGCTGGGCATATCTGCGTTCACCTTCTACGGTGTCCAGTTTGTCAACAACTTCGGCGTCTTCTACATCGCATACTTTGTGGCCATCTGCGTCGGCATCTCTGCGGTGAGGCGGGCCAGGGTCCTGCCTGTATGGGTGTGCATTAACGGCCAGCCAGCGGCAACGAGTGCGCAAACACTCCTTGACCCTACCTCCCGAACGCCCTGCATTCTTGGCTGAGCGCGCTGTACTGCTGTGTACCGGCATACTTCACCATCAGTACAGCTCCTCGGTACAGACTGCAGTGTCCTGTTGGCCTCGGTTCCAGGCTGACTTGCTGTGCATGCACGCTGCATTCATGCATGCGCGCAGGCCTATTTTGTCGCCGCGATCGCACCGACGCTTGAAGCCGCCAACGCGCTGCTGCCCATCTACGCCGTCACGCTGATGCTCTTTGCAGGCTTCCTCATCCGCCAGGACGACATGCCTCCCTGGTGGAAGTGGTGAGTGGGGTGGGGCGGCTGTACGTGGGGGGGGCATGACACATATACGGCGCAGCGGGGCAGACGAGGTGAATGAGGGCAAGCGGGGGGTAAAGCGAGGTGCAAGGGCGTGGTGTGTTTTGGCATCAAAGCCAGCGAGCGGCTCTCAGGGAATGGGGTGGTTGGTGGCTGGTCCATTCATGCACGCACTCTCTACCATGTCATCCATCACACACACGGCGTGCTTGTGTTGATGTGCCAGCAAGTGGTTTTAAATGCTCGCCAAACGGCACAAGCGCCATTTGCCACACGCACCCACGTGGCCTGTTTGCCACAGCCCGTTCAATGATCGCTGTGAGGCCAATGGACATTAATGCCAACTCAGCATCACCTGTCATACCACATGCAAGGTGCGTGTTTGTGCCATGCGCGTGGCGCTGACCTGGGTTGCCGTTGTGCCGCTGGGCCTCCGTAGGTACTCGTACATTGACTTTGCGCGCTACAGCTGGGGCGCTGTCATGATCAACCAGTTCAAAGGCTTCGACCAGCCATGGATAGGTGAGCAGACCCACAATACAACCTGGGTAGTGGGGAGCGCGAGACATGTCATTTCACCCAGGCGCCATCCCTGGGTGGTGTCAACGCTGGCCCTGCTGCAGGTTCGGCTGAAAACTTTGGCTACACAAAATTCATGTCAAAAGAAGTCACAGTTCCGTGCAGCATAACGGCGTGTCCTGCCACCGTGCCATCTATCAGCAGACGACCACCTTTGCGGCTGCTCGTTGTGCACATTATTGCCGCTGTGCTCGCCGTTTAGGACCTGGGACCTGACGGCCCATGTACGGGCACACGTGCCCTGGTGATGCATCACATGCATGCTTAATGGTATTGTTGTATTGCTGTACTGCTGTACTGCTGTACTGCAGGCGGGCAGACGGTGTTGGAGTACTACAACTTTGACGGCGCGAATGAGTGGACATATATTGGCTACGTCTCCCTCTTCTTCATCTTCTTTTACATAGCCACGCTCCTCACGCTCACGTTCAAGACCTACCAGCTGCGCTAAGACGGGCCGTGCAGTGCTCTGCAGCGGTAGCGTCAAATGGACAGATATGCGGCTGTGCTGCCAGACGTACTAGACCGCACAGCAACAGCCGAGCCTATGCGCTGTGGCCACCTCAATGCCATTGAAGCACACAAGACGTCCCAGTTTGTCAGCCTTGGGTGATGTGCGGATGCACATCACGACATAGCACAACCACATCAGGATTGGCTGGGGAACGCACATAGAGCAACGAGCTGCCTGGCTCGTCTCTGAGTAAGCTTGGCGTCAGTCCACGGCTGGCTCGATTTTCAGTACATATTCTTGCTGCGCTGTGCTGTATGATTGCGCTTTGATTTGGATTTCGATTGCGCTTTGATATGGATTTCGATTGCAGTTTGATTTGGATTGCGCTTTGATTTGGATTTCTGTGCTGCCACTGGCAACTCACCTTCGTTACGCCAAGCTTTGCCTTGCTTTGCTTGCTTTGCTGTTCACCCTTCAGCCGCCTTTTCTACGGGCCTACTGTTGGCTTGGGGGTGACGGATGATGCGAAATGGGGTGGGTTGAGTCGATGACCCATGTATCGACAGTGCGTCTATTGCATGATTTGATGTACCGGACAAGCTTTGATAGATGTATTTCTTTATGCATGCTCCAACAAAACGCAGTGCTCTGCCAGTGGTTCTGAGCCCAGCTCATGCGTATCCATGCAGCGCCCAAGGCGCAATGCTGGCCCACATGCCGGGCATGGGTTTCGTTTGCCATGCCCGATTACGATAATCTGTGTGTTTATGTTTGTCACGCTCGGTGATGTGGCAGCATGCTGGCCACCCAAGGCCGATGCTCCAAGGGGGCGGTGGTGGGGTCAAAGACGCATGTTGTGGCTGGCGCCGTACGGGGGTTGTGTCATGAAGCATGCCCGCACATACATTGCCGTTGCCCTGTTTGTGTTGAACAAATTGAATTATTTTCTGCGCATCCGAGATGGGTTTATGGGTGTGGGAGTGAGCGCAGGCCCTCATCGGCGCCTGCTCGCTTCTTGCATGGGGTCCTGGTGGCCTGTGCGTCGCATGCTGCCAGCATTGCTGCAGTCGCGGATGGAGCATGAGCACGACGCGCTTGGCGTGTTGTGCTCAGTCGAGTGTTGCGTTATTGTAGGAGAGCGTTGGCCGGAGGATGTCATGGCATGGTACTCAGAGCCTGCAGTGTGAATCAAGCGTTTTTACGGTAGTTCGTTGTTCATACCAGCCCTCAACAACAGCATCAATTGTTCCCGACGCTGTCCACCTGCACAGCTGGGGGCCTCAGGTCATCAAACCTACAATGCTTCGTCCTTTACCATGACAGATTGGTCTGGAGGCATTCGCGAATACCTTTCATGCACACCAGCGTGTGCAGTTTTGAGAGTGAGCGGACACCTGTGCGTGACGCGTGACGTGAGATGCTTTTCACACTCGGTCTTCACATTGCGCACGATGTTTTTGGGCACTGCCCTGTGCACACCCCACTGCGGCCCTCGCTGGTCTGTCCAGGCCACTTTGCGCTGCGACTGCGTGTGGCGACGTCTGCGCCATACGCGAGGGGGTGATTGAGGATTTGCAGTACCAACTTGTTTAAGCGAATCATAAAGGTACATGCCTTTCTTTTGTTCCATGCTGCGTGTCACAATGCCCGTCGCTTCCTGCATGTTGTCGTTCAGGTTGCGTCAGTCAGTCCTCTGCGGAGGCGAATGAAATGCCAACAGCGAGATGCATTCTGGATGCATCCATGACCGACGCTTGGCAGGATCACGTAACCTGTACCGCTTTGTCGAGTCCTGGAACAGCCTGTCATGATTTGCTTCGCACCTGGTGGCCTCGCTGGCCATGTTCAGCACGCAGGCTGGACTTTGCAGTGTGCAAGGTGTGAAAGCAATGCGTGCATGCGCACTCATGTGCAGCAGGAGGGCACGCTTGAACACAGCCGGCAGGTGCGTGTGTCGTGCCAGGCGGTGGTGGTGGGTATGGCCTGCTGGCGCCTTGCCGGAGTTGACGAGCATACGCCTGTGCAGGCAGCTGAGGCTGCGTACACGTAATCGTCGCCTACCTGTTCCGTTTGCGGATTCCGACCGGATTGAATACCCCGCACCCAATGCCAGTGACCATTCGGCAGCTCACTTCGCGCCCTCTCACACACGCCGCACACGCATGCAAGCGAGCATCTACGTGTACTGCATTCGCACGCGCATGTGCTATGTGCTGACAGTCAGCTCAACGCGCTGCTGTCTTCAGTTCTTCACTGGTGCTTGCAAGGCGCTTGCAACATAATTGGCCGCTAGGTGACAAAAGCTGAACCAGTACTAGTACACACCGTTCACCTGATTATTAAGGTTCCTGCCGAGTGCCGACACGCCACAGCGCACTCCCCGGCTGGCACCTTGCTGGCGCCTTGCTGACACCAAGCGCTGATGTTAAAGAAGCAGCAGCACTTTTGGCGTGGCACCGCAGCAAGTCGCCCAAGTGCCAGCACAGTACTCTTTGGCAAGTCGCTGAATTGCAACACACGAATAGGGGCAAGCGGTGTTGCCTGCAGAGCTCTTGGAAGGCTTCGGTGAAGGCCGTAGGGAAACCAGCTGGGCACCGACTGGGCGCACCCCAGCCTGAGCAGGATACATCAGACCGACTCCGTCTCGAGGGCCGCACCAAGATTGTCAACCAGACGCTCGCTCAGACAGACGCTCTGACAGACGCTCTGACAGACGGAGCATAGCCTACTTCCAGAGCACTGTCGTGCTGGCAGGAAACACTGCACAAACTCAAGGGAAGGATGCAGGCTGGCGCCCATTTCCCGGCAGGGTTGCGCCTTGCCGCTTGCATGCTCACAAATGGGCACACTTCAAGGCCAAAATGATACAAAGTGCTGCACAAACATCACAATACAGGTCAGGTGTGCAGGTAAGAGTCCAAGCAACTGACGGGGATTTCCCTGGTTGGGAAGCGGTGTGGGAAGGCCAGTGCGAAGGCCGGCAAGGCCAAACCCTCACTCCAGTCAGCCAGCAACACCCTGAAAACGTTTTGTGTGCTGAGTTTAGCATGGTTGACCGAAACACTGAACCCTGCCAGCACGTTGACGCCCGCGCTGTGCAGTGCCGTTGAGTTCTGGTGCGGTTTCGGCCTGTCGCATTCACCTCATCAAGCAACAAAGGCCCAGATGACTTGCACAGTGTGCGCGCCGTCGAATCTGTTATAGCAAATACACAGCCCGGGGTAAGATAATGCACAAAGTGCATGCTGCTGAAGGAATGTATAATGGGCAACGAGGCCCGCCGCACGCCACACAGTCAATCACGGGGAATAATGATCCGCGCACCCTTTGGATATCCGGTGCCTTGGACATTTGCCTCACAGCAATGGTCTCACAGTATAGGCCACCTAGGCATGTTGATTCCATTGAAAGAAAGCTGCAATTTGATGTACCCTAGCCCACCCAGCCCAGTCCAGACGCTTGGCCCCAACGCTTGGCCCAACGCCTCGCGGGCATTAATGGCCGATTATGCCTGCATGGGGCCACCATGCGCCCTGGAATCGGATGCTCAGGTCCACGGCTAAATCCCCACTGCTCCATTTGCTGAACAATCCCCTGCCTTATTGCGCATAAATAGTGCTCCGTTTGCACCCTCACAACACCACCTGCCCCACTTGCTTACCCGTTCCCTACCAGCACAAACACACTGCTTGTCTTCTTCACGTTCCGCCTAGCACACACTCTGCTGCCAGCTTGCGCCCAGCAAGTCAGACACGTACCAACCACTCAACATGGCCAACCAGGTGCCCCAGCAGCAGCAGATGGCGCCCCAGCAGCAGCAGATGATGCCCCAGGCATACCAGCAGCAGCCCGGGTCCGTCATTGTGGTTGAGCAGGAAGCCTACTGCGGCTGGAAGTCCTGGCTGTGAGTGATTGCCCGTGATTGCCACTGACATGCTGCCTCCTTGCTTTGGGCTGCTGAACTGTACAGTGTACACGGGTTGATTTACCTGCTGCTTGCTTGGAGGCGGGACCGTCAGGGTCAAGGGGAATAATCACAACTTTGTGGGGCTGGTTGGCCGTGCAAACTTGGTGATCATCCCCCCAACTGTTGGTGGCTGTCTGGCAGGACCACTTGGGTCCTCACTGTGTGCATGGAGTGCACATGCATGCTGGGGGTGATGACGGCCCGCGGGCAGCTGACTGCTTGCACATGACGTGAACACACAGGGTGCTGGCTGGTGCACCTAAGACTAACCGCAGACTGCTGTGCGTATGCGGCATCGTCTGTGCGCAGGGTTGGGTGCTGCATCTTCCCCTGCATCTACTGGTGCCCCCTGGACTACAGGTGAGCATGCACACAAGGCCGTATGCGGGAGAAGTGCAGAACGCGCATGCAAATGTATTCAGCCAGCGTGCGGCGTGTACATCATTAGGAATCGCAACGATATGATTAATATGTGACATGCAAGTGCAAGCAGCAGAGTGGCTAATCCGTGATACTGGATGGATGCACGCATGCAGTACGGTAACGCAAGGCCTTCCCGACGTGTGGCTGCCTGCAGCCCTGGCGGGTCCCGATGGAACGTTCCAGGGATGCACAGGACGCTGACCCTGACGTGCACATGCATCCCATATTCCCACGCCGCCGCCATTACGCTACCTGCAAGTTGAAACCCATACCGAGGGAGCCCTGCATGATCTCGGAAGACACTGCAATGCTGCATGCATTGTGCGGTGCCGCATGCCCGAGGACCATCGATTGCTACCGTATCCGGCATCTAGTGCCTGTAGGCTCGATACAGCTGCCGTTGCTTTGTGTGTAGCGCTGCAACAGTTACCATCACCGGTATCAATATCGTTGTCACTAACGCTATCGTGATCGCCCTTACCTGAATGAACACACGTAGGCCCAAAGCACAAACGGTCACCTACGGCTCTCCCGCCGGCGCCCCAATGCAAAGCTACTCCGCCGCTCCGCCCAACGGCATGCCGCCACCACCCCCGGGCGGTTACCCGGCCGGCCAGGCGCCGCCGCCGCCGCCCGGGGGCCAGTACATCTACGCGCAGCAGCCCGTGAAGCAGGTGTAATTGGACCTCATGGACACCTCAATCTTGCCAAATATATGGCAGCATGTACCACCTCCCCCTTGCTTGCTTGGCGCTGCCGGCCCTTCCCACCTGCGCGTTGGCCCCACAGAAGCACATTCTGCACATATTGGCTGACGCCTTCCTTCCTGCACCTGCACATTACATCATCCTGATCATCTCGCCTGTAGCCTCGACGGCAACGTCACATGCACATAGCCTGCGTTTGCTTTATTAGGGCAAGGAACTGGGTGTTGATTACCGTATGCGCTTGCCCTGCGCATAGCTGCTTTGCTTATCACGCACGTTGATTTGAAGCTCTTGGAATATGCTGCCATGTGCAGCCCGTGAAAGCCAGGCATTCCGCCTTGGTTTGTTCTTTGTAATGTCAGCAATGAGCTGTCAACAGCCCGTACCCCTCGCTTGTTCGCTTTCTGGCTTTAGCTGGCACTTGACATTCCGCCATTCTGTTCCATCACTTCGGGTGCAGACAGGTCAGAGTGCCACCTGAGGGCTGACGGAGGTGTGTACGTACCACCGTCAGTGCTGCCTGCTGCCCATTCCCACCTTACGCACATTCGCGTATCAGTACTGCATGCCTTTGCATGACGCCAATTTGAAAACGACTTGTAATTCTACACTTGAATGCGCCAGACCCTGTGCTTGAATCCATGCAGATTGGACGTGTGCTAGCAAGCACGCACTTGCAGAGGATCATGTAGCCCTGCACATGGCCAAAACAGCCAAGCATTGTGCATGGCACATACGAGCACCCTTACAGTCAGCGTTCCATCCCATCCACATCGCCATGCCATCCACCACAACGTTGAGCACTTGAGCGGCTAGCCCCTCAGCAGCCCAGTCACGCGTGGAGGTCCTCACACGTCTCATTGCCCTGCTTGCCACGTTCATTTCGCAGCTGCGGGCGCATTTGGTTGCCGGTGTGTGCGTGCGTGTTGGATGCTGTGCATGCCATGAGCAATGTGGGATGGAATCGCACGGCAAAGTTGCAGCGATTCGTACTGCATGTTCGCAAGGGTGCCGTTAGCGCAGTGTCCGTCAACATCAAGCGGCAGAGTCAGCCGGCTTCAAGGTGCATGAGATACGGTACCTGATGTAGCACCTGTGTAGCGCCCCAAGCGCGGACGCTCAGCGCCGTATAAAACCCGCTCCAAATAAGCGTGCTGCATGTGAGCTGCGGGGACATACCACGGCCTGCCACCGACCCCACGCACAGCATGTACCAGGCGTTGTCATCGCTTGACCAGTGATATGCACACCAGCGTGATCCCCAACCCCTAATTGCCTGCAAGGCCGCCGGATGTGAAGTCAATTACTCTTTCACTCAGAGTGATGGCCGTAGGATGCAGGATGCCAGGGGCGGCTCGCCATGCACTCCAGGGCTCACATCACATCATTCCACTATAAGAGTGCGCCACCTCGGCCGCCGCAAAGCCGCTTCCCTGCACCACAACACCGGCAACTGGCTGCGCACACCCCACAGGTAACACAACGCTCGCAGGCAACCATCAGACCTGCTTGCTGATTACGGATTACACTTGCATGAGATAGCCATTGTCGTGTCCGAGGTGTCCAGCCCCTTTCTTCAGTCGGCGATATCAGGTTCAACATCGCGGCGTCGCATGTAGCACCAAGCCGCAGTCATAGCCGTTCACAACAACAAGACATGGCTCCACGTCGGCTTGATGCATCACACATTCACGCTGGATGCAATGGTAAACAACGCCTTCGTCACATAACGTTTTTGCCACCGGCTTGTTCAATCCGCTCCGTAGGGAGCAGCCCAGCGCCTCCGGCTAGCCCAGTGCAGCATATGTCTAACCCTTTCACCAGCAGCAGGTGGTAGTAACGGTATTCAAAAATGTGTGGGATGGTAGGTGCGCTTTGACTCAACACGGAACAGGTGCAAGCACGGTGCAAGCATCATCATCATCATATCATCATCATCATCATCAACATCAGGCTATGCGGAGGCTGCTATGATGAGTTCATGGAGGCCAGGATGCGCTCCAGCACCGCGGGCTCCAGCAGCTGTGGGTCCACAGAGCGCTCCGCGCCCGCCGCGATCACCTCGTCCAGCAGCGACTCCACCACCGCCGCGCCGCGCCCGCCGCGCGTGTAGCGCCGCAGCGCCGGCCGCAGGTACGCCACGTCGAGCTGCAGCTGCTGCAGGCCGGCGCGCCCCAGCGTCTGCGCACACACGCAGCGGCGATCGCGTTGCATGCACGTTGCACAGTATGACAGTACCGTGTATGCCAGTACAGCACTGTGTGAGGCAGTGGGGACTGTGTGATGTGTGGTGAGGCAGGATGGGCCGTGATGCGGGGAATCATGGGGAATGGGGAATGGGGGATGCAGGGGGATTCCCTGGGGAATGAAGGGGATCCAGGGGGTTGAGTGTTTGGTGAGAAAGCGCGAGAGCCAATGGGGGTTGGGTCATACCAGCGCCCCCACGCATGCGTTTTCTTGCGGGTAGTTGGGCCTGAAGGAGAACAAGCCAAGTGCTTGAGTGAAACAAATCACACGCCGAGAGGCTTGACCACGCTGTGCATGTCGCTTGCTTGACAGCCGAGCATGCACGTGCGCGCACTCAAAGTGCAGAGGGCCGGGCACAGGCAAGGTGTGCTTGGGAAGTGCGGAGGGCCGAGGAGGGGCCGCGGCAACGCGGGTGGTGGAATGCCACTAAAGCCGCGCCGGTAGCGCTAGCCGCATGCCTGCGCATCAGCATGCGTGCCTGGCCGCCGCCGCACGATACACCCTGAGCCTCTCTCTCACCTGCAGGCGGATGCACTCAACCAGCGACTTGAGTCCCACGCCACACACCGCCGACATGATGGCAGGCGTGCTGAGCGACACGTTGCCAAATATTTGCACCTGCGACCACACGCAGCGGTACACAGCCACAGCCACAGCCGAAGCATTGTCGCTGGCTTACTGCAAAAGTGTACACCCACAGCCGCAAGCATCCTACGACAGTCAGCTCAAGCCACGGCACAGCACGCGCTTTGCATCACGGTACATGTGGGCTAGTCAGCATTCCACGTGCAATCGGGCAGTTGCGTCGAGCAAGGGCGAGAGCAACTTGGACATGCACAGGCACATGCATGCATTGATCAATGCATGCATTCGAGCATCATGCATGATTGCATGCGCACCTTCTCTCGGAAGAGCTTGGCGACATTGCGCGCGACGTTGCCGGCGCCCAGCGCGGCGTTCTGGTCGGCGTACGCGGAAGCGCCGCCGCCGCCAGGGCCGCCGCGCCCGCTGCCTGCCGGAGCGTCCGGCGCGGGCAGCGACCGCATGGCGTCCTCCAGCAGCTGGCCCACCTGCGCGATGGATCAGCCGTACACGTCGTACAACACATTAGGCGCTACCCTTGACACACACATATGGGTTCCTGGAGCACACAGAGGTTAAAACAAAACCTGACAATAGTCCTCGACTCAGCAATCGTGTTTGCGATCATGCAGCACTAAGCACTCCACGCACGCGCGGTGTTGCTGTGTGCCTGAATGGACGTACATCCTTCCAACGACTGTTCAGTGCTGCAGATGATACCCACCCTCCTTTACACGGACGGTAGCTGCCAGGTGAGAAGCTACGCTGTGTTGCCCAAGAGGCCATCCACTGCTCCCACTCTACACGCCTTTTGGCAGCCCTGCTATGCCTGCCCACAGCCTCGCTTGCACGTATCCCTGTACTGGTCCCCCCGCCCAATCTTGCTTCCACTACCAGTGCACGTATGCATGTACGTGAACAGCAGTGCGCCAAAGTGCGCGTTGGTACGACCTCCTTCCATACTGTTGA
>BDDA01001325.1:0-16902 GCA_001662385.1 Chlamydomonas asymmetrica | reverse complement strand
CCCCCCCCCAAAAAATACGCCTATGACCCCTTCCCACCCCCCCACCCACACGCACCTTCCCCGCAAAACGATACGCCCCCCCTAAACCTGCCGCTAAACTTGCTTTGCACTTGTCCTGTGTTTCTTAATGTGCTTCCGCGAGCGACACATGGTGTCCTCTTGAGGCGAGTGTCAGTCAGAGCCAGAATGCTCCAAGTGACCAAGCCAAGCGTGAAAGCCTGAACCTGCGCCTATTCTCCCCCCGCCCCCTCTGCATGACACGCACCTTCCATCCGGCAGCTCCTGGTGCGCATGCGCCGTTGCCGCCCGCCACAGCGCGGCTCTGCAGTGGCACCGTACCCACATGGCGCCAACACAAACCACAGGAGGTACTTGCACAACGCACAAGACGAGTCACAGCTGATGAGCGCCTATGGGCGACCATTGCCCGAACACCTCAGCAGCAAGCCTGCAAGCTTCGCCCCAAACCATGCATCGCGTTGCGCTGTCCGTCCCCATCGTGCAGCAATGCAGCACTGTACGGTTCGGTCACTCAGCGCACAGCACATGCTGTGCCCATATGTACTTGGTACTCGCTACTCTATGCGCATATATGCCCCGGGTGGGTGGGGGCGTGTGTGCAGGCGGGACCCACCGTGCATCTCGGCACTGCGTGTCGTGGTAAAGCAGCTTGTTGCGTCCGCTCGCGGCCGCGCCTGCCTGCGCGCCTGGCTGCTTGCCGGCCCTGAGCTCCTGGTCAGGCGCGGCCGCGAGCACCGCTCCGCGAGGCGCGCACCCGCTGCGGTGCGCGTGATACCAACGGTGGCAACCGCTGCAGTACCGGCCTTGCAGCGCCCCGCTCGGCCTCACAGCGTGGCGGCACGCAGCGCAGAACGCACGCCGGTCCTCCAGCCACGTCGCCTGCTCCTCTTCGGCAAGGGCTGCGAGGTCCTCTGCGGGGCTGGCCACGTGGGCCCCCGCGTGCACTGCAGCGCTGCCACCGCTACCGCCGCCGCGCCGCCCGCCAGGGTTGCCCCTGTCGGCATTGTCCACCAGGTCGTCCAGAGCATCGAGCCAGCGGTCGTTCCTGGACGACCTGCTTGCAAGAAAAAGAACAAGCATGTGCAAAGTCCCACGTTTCGAGTTGTGTCGCGCTGCAAACCGCCCAGATCACGAAATCAAGGCTTATAGCCTGGTGTGGTGCATTTGCACCGTGAAGTAAAGAACGCCAAGTATTCTGACCTGGACATACTGTACAGCTCATTCCTGGGAGCGCTTGGCTTTGAAGTGTCACAAAGCAGCGCCCCGATGCTGTCTGATGTGCACGCGGTGGCAGCCATGCCTTCTGGCATGCTGCAGCTTGCGAACGCCAGGGGTGAGGCTCTAAAACCTCTGCGCAAGCTCCAAGGTCCTAAAGCCTTTTCATCTGCGAGCACGTCCCTGCCTCCAACCAGCTTGCTGGCGTCTGCGCTGTCAAGGGGCAGGGAGCAGTGCAACACAACGAATCGTGTGCAGCCCATACTGAGTGTGAGCAACGTGTTCCACTTCTACAGCAAAATAAGCGTCAGGCATGGGCTTGGCCAATCACCTAAAGACTTGCGAGCGAGCATCCTTGCAATCCAACTGCCTTGCATTTTCATGCTTCGTCGTTTCAAGGTACCGGTCGCACCTTGAGTATGCACGCTCCATATCAACGGCTGAGCAGCACATCCAACCTGGAACTTTGCAAGTCGTTGTGTCTAGCTGTGTCACGTGTGCTTTCTCTTGAGTAGGTAGCGCCCTGGCGTGTGCTTCACACAGAGCCTCACGGCTGACAACCTGCCAAGGAGAGGAGGATTCACAAGCAAGTGCTTCTGAAATACACATCATAAGTGCTGCTGGTAAGTGAAGGGCCCGTTGTGCTTTGCGTCTGATGGACTCCATGAAAGCCAAGCGCTTGTGCACATGTTGACGGTGTTGTGACGAGGCCTTACGTAAGAACACCAGCGTGCACTAATAGGTCTTGAGAGCAGCAGCTTCTCATCGCAGGGTGTAGCATGCTGGCCCAGGCTGTGTACGCTTGACTTTGATTGCAGTGCGGCCTTCACTTCGCACGCCTCGCACCCGCCCTTCACAATGTCTGCTGCTTGCACCTGCAGGTTGAGCTGCTGCATAATGTCAAGCGCTTGGATTTGAAACCCTCTCTTCAGCTTTGCGGCCATCTGCCGCGTGCCATCTCTGCTGCCGTCTGCTGACGCTCCTGGGAGTCACACTTCAGCGGCAGTCACAAAATGGCGGCGCTGGAGATAGCAGTGCCCCACTCTCCGAACGCTTCTTCTCCAACAAAAGCTAATGGCTCACCCTCTGGACGTTGGGGTAGCGGACACGGCTCACCGGATGCTTCCCCTAGCCCTAGGTGAGCAACGCCTTTGCACCCCGCACCGACAGGAAACTACCTGTGCTTATGGCAAGAGCGCTGCTTTGTGTGTCGAACACGCTGTTGCAGCGGGTCTGATGCGAAATCTCTTGGTTTTAAACTGCACCTGGCCTGCACTTCACCTCTTGCTTGCACGCTGCACGCACGCTGCACGCGCCTCAAGCCAAAGAGCAACATGCATGCACTGACAGCAGCACAAACTGAACACCCTGAACCTGCGTCTAATATCTTGCCTTGCAAATGTCTTACCTGTGTTCTTTGCAGTCGCGCGGGGCGAACAGGTTGGGTCCAGGAGACGGCCTCGCCAGGTCCTGCAGCGTACAACCCCAGCACAGCGTGTGTTGCCCACGTAGGTTTGCGGATGCGTGGCATCAATCAAATAACCTGCGATGTGTCCATGTGATGGCCGCTCTACGTTCACCGTGGGTGTTGTTATCGCATAACGCCCTTTGCGCCGGGCTTGCGTGTGCCTTGTGCAGGCGTCCGAGCGCACCGTCTTTGGCACATCGCAGCGTGAGCAAGAAGGCAAGCGGTTCATTTCGTCCCTCCACAACGCGTCCATGCCCAACACCACCGCGCCTGGGCCTGGCACATACAGGCAAGTGCGGCCTGCAAACACCTAAGGCACGCACCCGATGTGTGTATACGATGTGGTCAGGTGGCGCTGCCATTGACCCGATTTGAGTATGCGACGCAACAGGCAATGACGCTCCCTCCTGCTCGCACGGTGTTGCGCGCCTGCCCATCACAACCATCTACTGACATACCAAGTCATACATTCCTGGGCATACACCAGGGTTCAACAAACACCCCTCCACCCTAGTACCCTACACATCTGAGCCCCCTCACACGTACCGTCCCACACCCTGTGCCACTCCCGCAGAGCCCCATATATGCATTCACACTGAACCACACACACAGCATTGCACTCGGCACACCCAGTCCCACACACAGTCCCACACACAGTCCCACACACTGGCCAAGCATGGCCCCACAGGGTCCTTTGCTGTTCACGCACCTTGCATTGTTTTTTCCCACACCATGCGCATCTCACACATCTTCCCGCCCTCCCGCGCACCCTTGCGCCCTCCCGCTCGGTGCAACCCTCGCTCCGCAGGACGCAGACGTCCCCGCTGCACCGCAGCAACGTCACCACCAAGTTCGGCAGCGAGGCGCAGCGCCCCGGCGTTGCCAAGGAGGACCTAGGCAAACCGGGGCCCATCTACGATCTCGGCAGCGCGCTCTCGCCCAAGGGCACGCACTTTGCGCCCACGACGGTAAGAAGTGAGGACATACTGCTGTCAAAAACAAAAACAACTCGCATGCCTGGCTGCAGTCGGGAAGTAGCTGGTTGACTGCTGCTGCAAATCAATTCCATTTGCCCATCTGCTCAGGAATTGCACTGCATCACAAAGTCCATAGCTTGCGGTATAGAAACTGAGAGCCCTCACCTGCTGTGAGTAATGACACCCCTAATGCTGGCGTACTTTCAGCTGAACGCATGCCCTCGCTTGCTTGCTTTGGCTGCCGTCTGCCGGCGTGCCTGCCTGCTTGTGGTGTGTGTGCTGCATGTGACAGGGTGGCGTGGATGCGGGCCGGGGGCGCAGTCGCGCCGAGGCCAGCCGCCTGTTCCTGTCGCCGCAGCATTCCATGCGGGACCGAACCCTCGCGCACATGGAGCAGCCATGTAAGTGTGACACCATGGCTCCATGCAGTGCAGTACAGACTTGGCGCATGGATTGCGTTGTTACTACAATCTGCGATGCACAATCTGGTACACCGTGAGATGAGGTGCCACAGCGCATCTTCATGCAGACCGTATCATACGGCGTATGTGGTGCAGCTTGCAAACCCACGCAAAGCCCACACACTTCGTGAAACTGTGTCATGCCAAGCAAGGTGTGGCGTTCTGCTTCATTGCCAGCTAAACATAGCATTGGGTGGGTGGCAAAGCGGCAATGCCATCTGTGAACCCATGTGCTGGATGTCACTCGGGACGTGTGTGGGCTTTGGCCGCTGCCGCTGCCTGCCTGCCTGCCTTCATGCCTGCAGCGCCCCAGGCGTACAACTTGTTGTCGCCTGACGTTGCGTCACAGCACGAGACCGCTCCAGGGTACAGCTTCGGCAAGGCCTCACGGGAGGTTATGGCGGGACTCACACCGGTGAGCTTACTGCTCAGTAGAGCATTCCATGTTGGTGTTGGTTGGATCAGTGTTGGTACCTCTTCAATGCACTCATTGTTGCTGTTGTCCATATGCCGCCTGCCGTGGAAGGGGACCAGGGGGGCCAGCCATAGATGGTGGTTTCGGGAGGGGCCGAAGAGGGTGGAGATACCTGTAGGCTTTGCTTACCTTGCCACCTACCGTACTCCTCCACTCCCCTGTGTATCCCATGTGGGTGCATGGGGTTCACATGCAATCATGTGGATCCCACGCACAAGCCATGTGTGCCTCAGGTGTGCCGTGTGTGGGTCCGATGTGGGTCTTATGTGGGTGCCAGGCGGGCTACCATCATTTGCGTGCCGCATTGGCCCACACCACGCTCACACCGCGCATGCTGTGCTGTGTGTCTGTACGCGCGCATGTGTGTGGCGTGCACTGTGCAGGAGCAGCTTCGTGCCGACCCCTCCTGCACCACCAGCGCCTGCACGCCGGCGCCTTACGACATGGCCAGCACGCTCAGCGCCCGCAACGTGGTGTTCGGCACCGGGCCCAAGAACTTCCTGCCGGACGCGGACGGGAACGTCGCCAAGGCGCCCTACATATCCCGGTGCGCATGCATGCATGCATGCATGCATGCGTAAATGCACTGGACGGACGGATGTGTGTGCATCATCAATCATCATGACGTGTACCAATACCGGCACCGTCGTGCTTTGTCAGTGGTTAGGTTTGGAGGGTGGGCTCAGGTTTCTTGCTGGCAACCCGTACGTGTGGCAGGCGAGGCTGCAGACCAGCATAGCAAAAGAATGCGGGACATCACACAAGTCAGGTTCAAATTGCTGCCCTGCCGGACGTGTGTCACATGAACGGATGCAGCCACCGCTCACCCTCACCTAGCCAGGCAAGCAGTGCAGGCTCCATCAACTTTACCAATGCGTGCATGCCGTCTGCAGGCTGCATGCTGCCTCCATCCCCACCCTGGACTCCCCGGGGCCCGGGACCTACCAGCCCGTCACCAGCCCGCACGAACACCCCACGGGGCCGCGCTTCGGCACGCCGCCGCCGCTGACGCGGGACACCTCGCCCACCAAGCCACACACACAGGTAGGTACACACTTTCTCTGAACCCTGCTGTTCCTCACACAACGCTAATGTTAGCGGGCGTGTCGTCGGCCTCGGCTAGAAAGCTCCAAGTGCAAAAACAATTTGATGTGAAAACCAAACTTATGCTGGGATCTCCCAACTCTTGAGCCCCACTCCTTACTCACATGCTGGAATCACCGTTATGGCCACCCTCACTATGATTGCCATCGTTGCCATCATCGCCATCAGGTGCCGGGCCCGGGCGCGCATAACCCCAAGATCGACGCGTTGTCCCGCATCACCACCGGCGCCGCCTACAGCATGGGCCCCAACCTACGCACTGACTTCAGCGCCTTTGCGCCCGCCTCGCCCGGCCCCGCCGCATACGGCCTGCCTGCCTCGTGAGTACCGCATGTACCGCAGCAGTAGCAGCAATACTGCAGTACCATCTTACTGCAGCAGTGTCTTTCATAGCGTCACTGCCATCGGCAGATTCAGTGCCATTGCCGCACTTGTTCGGACCATGAAGTGCTGGCCGTGGTATGCATACGGATGCCACACACTCACTTGCCCCTTCCACATAGCGCCACTGCCTTTCCATCAGGTAGCTACCTAAAGTGCTATGTTATGTTGCATCAGGAGCGGCCCATGCTCCCCCCAGATGGGGACCAGGCAAGCAGCTACCTAAAGTGATCAGATAACAAACTTACGGTGTGTTCTCGGTCCCGGTGTTCCTGGTATGGCAGGGCCATGGTGAAGCCCGCCTCCCCTGCATTCTCACTGGGTGGCAGCGGGCCTAAGGGCCGGTCCTCCTTCGTGCCCATCAACGACACCCCCGGCCCCAACGCCTACGGCGTGCCCGACGCAAACCTCATCGGCGTCGGCGCCCGCGACGGCCCCGGCTCGCCCCGCCAGCGCGGCTACTCGTTCGGCGTCAAGGAGCGCACCAAGCACGACAAGAGCACGGCAAGCGTGCGCTACCACGGGCCGCTGGCGGCGGCGGAGCACCTGTGCGGGGATTCGCCGGGGCCCGGCGCGTACAACGTGCGGGGGCTGGCGGCCAGCGGGGGGCGCAGCCCGTCGCCGACGTCCAAGTTCGGGTCGGGCTCGCGAGACGCCGGCTCCAAGGTGTTCATATCCAGGTGGGCCACTCTGCGATAGGACTACCACAGTGGGGGGTGGGGCGTGGGGGGGAGTGGGGAGGCTGCATGCATGGGGGGAAGACCGTACATGGGGGAAGATCGCAATGACTCCCTGACTATCGCAACACAACTCGGCGCCTTCTATGAGAAGTGGGCACATGCTGAAGTGCGCAACTGATGTTATCAGATGCTGTAGCTGCTGTGTGTATGTGTTGCTGCGTGCGCAGGCAGCACGCCGAGCCCGGCCTGGCCTCCCCTGGACCCGGCATGTACGCGCCGGATGACTCATCGGGCGTGTCGTCGCGGTACAAGAACCCCAAGGGCGGCACGAGGTTCAGCAAGAGCGAGCGGTTCAAGGAGAAGGTCAGCACGTTCTGATCACGCCAACCCGCTAGCTTAACCGCAGGTCTCCAGTTGGATCGACCCAACTTGATGCCGATGTGATCGGTAGCGTTTCCGGGCTGTCATGCTGTCATGGCAGCTTTAAGTCAGCTCCAGAAACAGAGGGAGGTGCAGCGGGCAACCTCCCACAGTCTAGAGAGTAGTCTGTTGATCAGCAGTCAGCAGGATACCGTAGGTGACTTCAGCCAATTCAGGATTGGCCGGTCAGATTGCAATGTAGGAGCCTACAGCGCAGGCTTCGTGATTGACGTCCTGCGCCTCCTGGATCGAGAGGCTAGCAGGCTTAACTTATTACTGCTGCCAATAATACAGACGGGCGTGGGTGCATGGGTGCGTGCGTGCTTGATTATGCCGAGTGGCAAGGCATGCGCTGAGTCGTAGGTCCACACCAGACACACACGTGGTCGTTGAGTGCCCGCCTTCCGTAGCTTCATCACTAGGCGTAGAGTACAGAGGCATAGCTGTGCGTGAACCACACCACCTCAGCACGGCGCATTACACCAGACCGCAGCGGCAACACACAGCGGGCAACCACACACAGAGCTGCGGCCAAGCCACAAGTAGCAGCATTCATGCGTGCACGCCGAGCGCGATTCACAAATGAATTCGCCGCTACATGTGAACCGTACGCTTGCAGATCATTTGTGCACCGCAGCTGTATACCAGTAGTAGCTTTGCGGGCCATGTTGGGCGTCAGCATAGCGTGTTCCTATCTTGCACGTAGGCTGTGTAGGCACAGCACAACATAGCACACTCGCAGCAATCGGTCCCGGTTTTCGCCACTTGCGACCATGTTTAAACCATGTTTTTAACCTTTTGGCTTTTTGCCAGGGCCGCCCCGCAGGGCCAGCAGCCGCCTGGTGGGCGATTTGCGTTAGTTGGGATTGACTGCTGTGCGTGCCAGCAGCGCGCGAGCTGCATGCGGCAGAATGCTGGGGTGATACGCAAGTACGGGGAAGCGCTTCCGCAGGTCAGTGGTGCGCTGTTTGTGGAGAGGCGGAAATCCATAAACCTGAGACATCCGCCGGCGTCTCAGTGGCCGAACAGCATTTGTTAGACACTATACTTGTAGTTTGTATGTGTGCAATTGCGTGCACACTGCGACAGTGTGTGACGCAGCCCTCAGCGCAAAGCACTTCTGTCCTGCGCAGATCCTGTAGGCCGCAGCCCCAAGAAAGTAACTGACAAGTGAAGTTTGTCCCTCCGGTCTGTGTTGGGAGGTGTCATTCATAGGCGCCCTTATTCGAAGTTTGAAGCATGTTCATCACGCCACTTGCTGATGGTGTCAGGTGTCAATTAACGTCTTCACCTTCCTGTGGCGCCGCCGGTGCTTCCATACGTGTGTGTCGGACAACACCGCGCCGCTGCCCGACGCCCACACATTCATTCATATTCAACTACATGCCGTTGCGCTTGCCATTTGCCACTGCGACCGTCACCAGTGTTGACAGGTTGTGCCTGCCATGACAGGTGCATGAACAACTGCAAAGTATGTGCAAACCAGGCAGGTTCATGCATGGCTTGCGTGCTGGTGCCGTCCATCAAGGTGCGGGCGCCTGCACGTGCGCGCGTGTACTGCATACACACCGTACCGTGTGTGTACTGCATGCGCAGCATGTCATGCTTGCTGCTCGTCCTAGTACCCCTCATAGCCTGCCTTGCGCCCCCGCCGTGGGCCTCAGCTCATGCCATCTTGTAAACGTGTTCAACTCTGTGCAGCGCTGGCGCTGCCATGCCTCCGCCCGCTCCGTGACCAGTACAAGCAAAGCCAGCCAATACCACTGCCAACACCACTGCCTGCCAATACCACTGCGGTTGCAAAATGCAAGGGTCTTGCCAATGCAACATACGGGGCGGCATACGATGCCAGTAGTCATGCTGTGGTATGCTGTGTGTCGATGCTGCATGCTCCCACCAGTGGCTTCGCTGCACCCGGTGCCAGTCGGGCGCTCTGCGTGTAATGCGTGTGCACCTCCCTGCTTCATGCCAGTCCACATGTTAGGGCATGGCAGCGTGTTACATCGTAGTTAGGGTACCGTAGCTCGTCCCCCCCCCCCACAGGGCCTTATCGGCGGACGCAAGGCCATACCCGTGGTTGGCACAGCCGACCCGTTGGCATTTGTAGTGAGTTGGCCAGAAAGAGATCAAAGGGGGCTGTCGGTGCTGTCCACGCGTGCATGGCAGGACGCACGGAGCAGTGTAGCAAACACGGCCACACGGCCAGTGGGGCTGATGCGGCCTATGGGGCGAAGCTGAAGCCCTCGATCTGAGGCCCTCAACCCTCAACCCGAAAAACACATGTCGCAAAGGCCCACCTACATGGAACACCTCAAATCACACATGCGCATGTGCATGCACATGCGTGTGGCACAGTACGGCATGCATGCGGTGCCCGGCTGCCACTGACATGCCCAAACATCGTAACTTGCTAATTAACACCGGCGTGCTCGTGGCAGCGGCTACTTGCGGGTCAGCATCCGTTCGCCTTGGGGCCCTGCGCATGAATGCCATCCATATCTGCATCCGCATCCTCAAACCTGCACACAGGCGCGTGCACACGAATAGTCACGACCCATGACCTGCCCACATGAGCACCTAAACCACGGAAATTGAGCTCTACACGTTGCGGGGACATACGGTATATGGCATGATACATACATATACCGTATGCAATGTGCTGATTAAACTACCGGCTGACAACACTATGGTTCAACGCATGCTCGCACGGCAGGTCGTCGCCCACACAGCGTGCACCCGCCCAAGACGCAAAGCAGGAGGCCACGGCTGCGCTGCACCACACAGCGCCAGAGCTCCGCCAAGGCCTCCCAGCCCACCCTCTCCCGCGCCCCCTCTCATGCACCGGGGCATAACCCACCCTGCTGCCTTGCTCTCAGGCGCGTCGTGCCTTGCGTCGCCAGCGCTCTCGCATCGGAGTGTGCACTAAACGGCCATTCGGCGATCTTACAGAAGATACCGGTACACAGAAAAAAAACTTTTAAAGTACCAGCACCCCACTCGCTCACCTCCCGGGGTCGTCCCCGCCCGCCACCTGCTGCTCCTCCTCCTCCTCCTCCTCAGCAGCGTCTTCATAAGCGCCCTCCTCGCCACCGCCCTCCTCCTCGTCGCCCTCCTCAATAGCCACTCCGCCCGCCAGGCGCGCCGCCATGACGGCGGAGCGCGTGTCTGCGTCCAGGCCCGCCAGCACCTCGGCGTCGTTGAAGAAGAACTCACCCTCCCCGGACTCTGCAGCAGGAAACTCAATTTGCAGTACAAGCAGTACAAAATGCAGGAAAGGGGGTCGTGAAAGCGGGGTATGAAACAGCAGTACTGGTAGGTGAAAGTGATACATAGAGAACGCAGGTTCAGACGGGTGACCACAGCCCAGCGTGCCTAAACCCTTTTGTCTTGCTCGCAGTTGCGGTCGAGGGCATACAGTGCAACATAGCCGCGAACACCGTGAACATGACGCACGATTGTCTGTACAGCACAGGCTGCTGCCAGTGTCAGTCTGGTCGCTTGCCCACGCAAAGGCGATGGCCGGGATGAGTAAGGCCCAGCGATTCCAAGGCCATGCACGTCCTGACCACATGCAAGCACCAAGCGGGCACTGGGGGCTGCAGATTTTGCCTGCCCAGTTGCACCTGCCATCCCCATGCACACTCGATGCCGCGCACATGCGGAGGGTGTGGCAAGCCTGTGTGCGCATGCAGTGCCACGACTGCGTACTGTGGACCTATGTAATTGTACACCGAGTGCTGTGTACTGCAGCCTGAGTCAGCGGCTCGCGACATGCACATCTCGCTCCGTGCAAATATTCCAATCATAGGGTGCAGGGCAGAGGATATAGGGCATAGCGGCATTTTAGGGTTTAGGGTACGTGGGGGTTAGGGCATAGCGGCATTTTAGGGTTGAGGGTACGTGGGGGTTAGGGCATAGCGGCATACTGATAGGCATTAGGGCAGCGCGTCGTGGCCTCACCGTCGCCGTGTTCGTCGGGGTTGAGCGCCGCGCAGTCGCACAACACCTTGAACAGCTCGTCCACTGCGCCACCAACACACCAGCGGCCACACACGCAACACGCGTTCACAGCCACACACGCACACCGGTCAGGTCAGGTGCAGTCTCTATCCATACGCATACGCACATGCACATGCACACTGCACGGCCCCGCGGGAATCACACTGCATTCCCCTTGGGCGCATTTCCCTGACACACGCACGCCAGCAGAGACAAGCGCACGTTTGCTCACGCAAACACACGCAAACACCGCATGCATGCACTGTCTGTGAGCTCAAGTGATGGGAATGTGAATGCGTGCACGTCCGCCATATCGATGGACACATGCACATGGGGACGCGTGCTCACATGAAATGCATGCCTGCAAGACGGCCGTCAGAGCAGCACAGGCTGTGCGTGCTGAGCATGCACAAAGCCCACCGTATCAAGACACGCTAATGGTTTCCAGGCACATCAACATGCGTCTTCCCCAGCAGCTGTCGCTGAGCGGACCGCCTAAAGTAAACATGCAGCACGCACGCCCTGACCTTTGCCCTGCTCTGCGGGTATCAACCGGACCTCCGCAGACACCGGCTCCTCCTCCTGATCCCCCTCGTCCTCGTCATCTGCCATATTCATGTCTTCGCTGCCCTCGTCCAGCTGCAAGTACACGCAGGGCTTGGCAGCTACGGTAGGGTCCCTGCTGATTGCGTGCATCACGACCTGCGCGAGCACACAGTTCCGGTGCGCCGCTCAGGATTCAAACACGTGGCGTTTCAACTGAGGGCTGGGGCGGTTGCATAAAGAACTGAGGTGGTGCAGGGCGAAGGGTTTGTGCCGTCCCACCTGCTGGTATTTCAAGCTGAACGAAACCGTCGTTCCGATCCATACGATCCGCCTGCGTGTGTACAAGTGAGCATCAACGCACAAATACATTCTGTACTATGGCTTGTGTGGTCGCGCATGTATTGTCCCACACAGCTGCCTCTCAATATTGAGCAGCACACATAGCGCACAAGCCGACGCCGGTTGACACAGCAAGCGCAGTGATGCAGAACACGTAACGGCCTGAGCTTTCGCACCGTGTAGTCAAGTATAGCGTCCCTGTCCCCGCTGTTGAGCTGTCCCCAAATACCCACTCCACAGCCGAGCACGTGCAGGCGATCGACTCCTCGTCGGCCGCTGCCAGCACCGGGCTCCCATCTGCCGCCGTCTCTACTCCCGTATCCACATTCAAGTTTGAGGCGATTGCCTCCATTGTTGATTATGAGATACAACTACCAAAGCCCTGGGCTGGTTGTTAGAGGAACAGTGGACTTACGCCGCTGCCGTTCGTAAAGCGACGCCTAGTGTGTTAAGAGGAAGTGAGAGGCAATGCACAAGCTGCTGGAAGCTCCAGATGTTATCCTGCTCCCTGTTGATGTGGGTAAATCAGCGTTTCTATGAGGCCACTTCGATTCACACTTCACATGGATACATTCAGCCTTCAGACGGGCAATGTGCATGTATGCTCCGATGGTTGGTCTGCATGGACGTATACCTCCTGACACCTTTTGACTCTGCTGCATGCCACCGGTTGGTGCAGCTTGAGGCATAGGCAGTGGGGGCTGTGGGGACCCCCTCGACGGCAGGTATTCACTTGGTTAATTGCAGGGTCGCCCGTAACTTCCTCCTGCAATGCGCTCGTGAATAGGTCCTGCGCACAGCAGGATTGTATTACCACACCCATGTCCACAGACAGCGCCAGGCAGTCTGGCACACGCCGCCCAGGCCCGCAAACCGATGCGCCCTCCACTGGCAGCAACGAGCAGCACGCAGCGACCCAGCAGCCCTTGCGCGTTTTGTGCCTCCATGGAAGAGCACAGGATGCTGAAGTTTTTGCTCAGAGACTGGCTGTGTTGAGGAAGAAGTTGGTGGGATTCGTGGTGAGTGCACCGTTGCTTCCGAGGAAAGGAATCCAGCTTTGCAAGCATCCCTGCGCAACCTTGCAAGGCAAAGCACCTGCTGCTGCTCACGTGTGACTTGCACAGGAGTTTCACTTCGCGCAAGCACCACACCAGCTACCCCTGCAACCTGGACAAACCGTGCCGATGCGTTGCTGGTGGCGCTCAAAAAGCGACTACGACCCTGCAGGCACCACAGGCAAGTGCGTTTTCTTGGCACGCTGCCAAGCTTGCGTGCTCATACCATCTCTGCAACTGTGCAGCCTGCTTGATTGCCTTTTGAGGTTTGATGGCACACAAACGCAGGGGCCGCAGCGCCAGCAGCAGGACGCCAGACACCAGGGCAGGCTGGGGAGGCGTGGCAAGATGGCGTGCTGCGAGACTGGAACACATCGCTTCAGGTGCAAGCACACACCGTGTCTTGCATGCTGTTTGAAGGGGGGCTACAGGGGCCGTTGCTCCCCCCCGTTCTGCCCCCTCCCCTCCCCCTGCCCCAAGAAACAATGCGGTGGCGTCTCGCACTTCCCGTAACCTTACACACATGAAATGCCGCGGTCAACCACACAACCTGATACCGCACCTAGTAGAAGATGGCTGCATGAGGCCACGCAGCGTGCATACCGGTATGACTTACTTCGCCGGTGCAGCGCGCTCTCCTGCCTGATGTGCACCCGAGAGGGGATAGAAGCAGGGATCAAACATTCCAAGTGCTTAATGCCTCAGGCACTGAGTGGCCTGCCCTACACTGTATCGCCATGCATCGTACTGTCGTAATTGTATTGCCTTGTATCGCATCGCCCCGCAGGTGCTGCGTGCCCAATGGCAGTTGGATGGGCCGTTCGACGGCATCCTCGGCTTCTCCAACGGAGCCGCAGCAGCGTTTCTCCTCGCCTGCAACGCGCTGTGCTGGCAGCAGCAGCAGCACCAGCAGCAGCACCAGCAGCAGCGCCGCCTGCGGTTTGTGATCGTGGCGGGCGGGTACGTTCCAGAGCCCTTACAGCGCCTGCTGCCGCCGCCGGGCGGGTGGGCTAACCGCAGCAACAGCACCGCCAGCACCACCACCAACGTTTCCGCCGAGGGCACCGGCAGGAGCGCCGCAACCGGGCCGTCCGCTGGCACCGTGCATCCGGTGTCGCATTTGCCACCTCACAAGGAGCAGCAGCAGATGATGCTGGGGCTTCCGTCGCTGCACGTGTGCAGCGCCGCTGACACGCTGGTCCCGCTGGAGGAGTCAGCGGCGCTGCAGGCGTACTTCAGAGATCCCGCTGTACTGCAGCACGATCTGGGTCACTGCGTGCCGCAGAAAGCGCAGCATTGGCAGGTGTGTATGGCATGCCACGGCTGCATGGGCGCCGCCTGCCATATGTTGGCACTCGACTGTAATGGTTCCAGACACAGGTCTTAAGGGGGCTTAAGGTTGAAGACAGGTGTATGGTTTCAGGGCTGCATGCAATTCTCGAACAGTCAATAGTCCACACTGGGATGAAGAAACGGTGCACGGGCATCGGCCTGGCATCCTTGGATTCATCAATTGGCCGCTCACAACCCTGCAAACCTCACAGGAACAGGCACCACCACAATGCATGCGCTTGCTCATGCTGTGTCACATCCCTGTGAAATGGCTGGGCTTTTGGCCTGCTGAACGTGTCATGCCGCCTGCATGCCGATACCCACCACGCAATCTGCACCTTCTGCTTACGATGCCTGGAACTGGTTGCCGCAGGCGTTCTTGGAGTTTCTGGCTCCGTTCACCGGCAGCAGCAATAGCAACGGCATCTCTAGCAGCAGCAGCGGGGGCGGCGCTACAAGGTCTGTGAGGCCGGCCGCGCCGCCGCCCGCGGCAGTCGCAGCGCCCACGGCAGTTGCCGCACCTGCTGCGCCTGCCGGCGCGCCCGCACGCCCGAAGCAGGCGCCAAAGATGTTGTACGGCACACCCTCCCAGCAGCCGCAGCAGCAACAACGGCAGCAACCTCACGCACCCAAGCACCACCCGCAACGACAGCCGCCGCCGCAGCAGCCGTTACCATCCACGGGAGGCAGTCCAGCGCAACCGCAACAGGGCGTAAGGCAGCAGCACCAGCACCAGCAGCCCCCGCCTGCACCAGCAGAACCGCAGCCCGCTAACGCATCCAGGCAGGCAGCCGCAGCCGCGCTGCAAGGCTTGTCATCACAGGTCTCACCCGCACCCGCGCCCAAAACGCATCAACACCCTTCACGGCATCATCCGACACCGCGGCCTGCTCCTGAACCATGCGTGCAGCCCGCGCCCCGGGAAACGAAACCGCCGCCGCCGCTGGCCTCGTCAGCGCAAGACACGCCCAAACAGGCGCCACAGCCCCTTCATAGCAGTGTTCTTAATCCTAATAGTGCTGCAAGCTCTGTGAGTGCAAGCGTGCCTGGAGCTGTTGCAAAGGCGCAGCAGGCTGCTCCTGCCTCCATCGTTCCAGGCACCGCCGGCAGCGCTGCCTCGTTAGCGGCACCGACGTTGGCCCCGTTTGATGCGGCTGCACCGCCGCCGCTCCGGCCAACAACGGGTCCGACAAGCTTGAGAGCGGCGGCCCTATCGATGCCTGCAGCAGCTGCAGGAGCAGCAACAGTCGCGGCTGTGGCTGCTTCTGCTGTTGCTTCTGCTGCTGCTGCTGTCGACAAGGCTCCTAGCGCCCTTCCCGCGCAGGCTGCGACGGAGGAGCAACGTGAAGAGATGGAGGCGCTGGAGGTGATGGCAGGGCGGGGGGTTGGGGTTGGCGGCGGTTGAAACATGCCTGTTGGCATGTCGTGAAGCATATCCTCGAATTACCGGTATACAGGGTTTCATGATACGAAAAAATACGACCCTTTTGTCGTATTCGTATCGTATCGTATCGTATTCGTATTCGTATCGTTCGTATTGATCGTACTGCATTTTTCAGTGCCGCATCGCACCCCAAACCCCTTAGAAATTGAAGCTTGGATTAACCTTGTCATATACACTAAGATGGGCAAAGCCAAGGGCCCTAATTGGGAGTTTGTTGCTATTGTGGAGCAAAAGTCCAGGTCGAGCGCGCTCGTCGCGTGCAAGTCAGCGATGTTTACTGGCAGCGCTACGCGCGTCAAGGAAGACTTTCTTGGAGGCACAAACGTAGCAAAATGCCTAAACCCTCCTGCTGAGGTGCTGGAGTTGCTTGGCAAGCAGCAGGCTGCAGCAGCTGACCAGCATGATGAAGACACGCGGCGGCGGTATGTGGACAAGGCGGCTGCAGAGGCAGGCCTGGATGAAGCCAGCGTCGGTGTTGGCGGTGAGCCCACCAGCGACAGCGATGCAGGAGGGGAGGGTGAGCTGGGTGGCAGGGGCGAGGGTGGAAGGGTGGTTGCAGCGCCGGCAGCAGTACCAGCAGTTGCCAGCAGCAACACCAGCGGCGGTGATGGCGGCAGCAGCAGCAGCAGCAGCGACGAAAAGGGGGACGATGGTGTCGGCACCGACGGCCATGGCGGTGACCGCGATTGCGAGCAGGCACGGCCCCCCCGCACACGCGCAGCTAGCCAAGCTGTGCAACCATGGGGACAGCAGGTGTCATAGGCCTGGCAAACGTGCAGCTCATGCAGACAACGCTGGCCTCCGGCAGTACTGCATTGACACCCGGGTACCCCTAACATGCATGTTTCGCCTTCACTTTCACGTTTGAGCTGTCTGCCATGTGAGACTCTGACTTTGGAGCTTTGGACTCTTGCAAAGTACGTGCATCGCGTATCATGATTGAAGGTGACCAAGGCAACACCATATTTAATTGCATCTGGACCTG
>BDDA01001324.1:3362-24158 GCA_001662385.1 Chlamydomonas asymmetrica | reverse complement strand
TGGGTGTACTGGGTGCGGGCGGTGAGGGGTAGGGGGAGGGGGCGGTGTTGGGCGGTGGTGGCGATGGCAATGGACTCGGGCTGGGCGGGGGCGGTGAGGGGGAGGGGCTGGGATATGGCGGCTGTTCTTCCTGCATTAGGATCCTCCCCACCGAGTAAACCGCATCTGCCTTTTGGCTTTGGGGAACTTGCGTGTGCTGTGGCTCACGGTGGGTTGCCAAGGCATCCGTTGTTGTGTTGTGCTGCTTGTCAAACCGGTGACGTCCCATTGCTGCATAGTCATGTGAAACAATATTATAACTTCACGTGTAAGCGCATACCTTGCTTCGTGCACTTGTTTATATATACTTCAAAGTTTAACAACTTCTACTTAACGTATCCCACCTCGAGCTATGCATACCGTAGAGGGATTCCACGCTGAGGCAGCAGGCGGCCTGGGTTTGCTAGGCCACAGCCCAAACCACAAATGCATGCGTGCTTGTGGCATATGCACGTGTGTTGACATTATCAGTGAGCTTACGTGCACACACACCGGTCACCGCTTGGCCCTTGACCGCTGATGCCACATACACGCCAGCAGGCCGTCTCCAATTTGCGGGCATATGGCACACTGGCGCGGGTATGTATCCAGCGATGCAGCATACCAAAACTGTGCGCACAATCAAAATTGCACCCCTTTCGCTCCATCATCTTCAACGCTTGTGCGTGCTCTGCCGCCAATTTCCTGGTGTTAAGTCGTGTCGTGGCACGACCAGCGGAACAACAGACGTACATGCAGAAGGTCGGCAAATATGCCTACTGGTGTCACATTCAAGGTTTTATCATGGTTGTATGTTGCACTCTTTTCTACAGGGGCACTTTAGCCCAAAATTTGGGGCAGGGGCGTTCGTCAAACCTGTAGCCGGGCGAGACCGCTGAGCTCCACGTGCCCACCATGGCCCTTCATACCCTTAGCCACCAAGCCAGACCCCTCGATATTAACCAAGCATCACCGCCATCCAGACTGCCCTGGTGACAAGCATAGCGTAAAGGGTGAGCTCCTAGTTTTTAGATTTCAAGCTGTCCCAAACACACACCTCGTGAGTGAGCGTGCTCCTGGGATTGAGAGGACACCAGGCTGGTGCTGAACACCATGAGAAGCAAAAGTATCAAGGCCTTGAGCAGGGCGGCAGGCCAAGCCCTCGCTACGGGCTCTGTCAGTACAGCGTGCTGCAGCACCGTCCGGCGGGCCACACATTGATGCATTCTGCAAACACTGTGCACATAGTTAACTTGATCAACACTGTAAGAAGGACACACTCTGGCAATGTCTCGCTCAAGCTTCCACACAGCAATCTAGCTACGGTCCCAGCACCAGTTGAGCAAATGAAAGCGTTCAGGTCCATGCCGTGACGCGGCATCATACCTTCGCTGCTGCTCAGTGCATTTTACGGCAGCGTTTCCTGCGCAGTAGGTTCATCGGTCCGGCTGACGGGGAAAGCGCTTGCTTGGTTTCTTTTCGTGCCTGTGGTTTGGGTGGGCGGAATACTATCGGTGCCAAAGCTCGACATAGGATGAAATTGTATTGCAAGTAATGGTATGCTATGGCGCAGAAGTCGCGCTGTGCGCTGAGTGACGTGCAGGTGGTTATTGCGCGAAGGGGCAGCAGTTGAACCACTGAACCATGTGGGCTGCTGGGTTCTCTGCTGAAGATAAGCCAAGCACAAATCGATTCAACGTTCATAAATAACAACGGGAATGATACTCATGGATGGGTGCGTTGCTGATTGTGAATTTGTGGAATTTTGTCGTTCGTTAACCCGCCCGCACTTGCAACAAAGATTGCACCCCTCGCAGTAGGCCATGGAGTGCGCTTGCAGGTGGCAGGCCACATCGCATTTGACACTTGAATCATTTTAACCCTGTTTATGACCATCTGAAACCGTACCCTCCCAGTATGAGATAACCACGGAAGGCATCAGGGCAATCAGCAGTAGTGCACAGACGCAGGGCTGCGTATTGCGTATGCAGTTATGGGCTTTCTTTGCCGTTGCTTTACCTTGCATTTGCCCACTCCTAGAGCAGCTTTCCGCTGGCATGGTAAGCTGTTGGAAACGCGCCGGCAGTTAGCTGTCGCAGCGACGCGCTCAAATGGGATGATTACTCCACAGTGTGGAGCAGCTGTAGACCTGTGACTTGGGTAAGCAACTGCACTAGTGCTAGAGAAACTAGCGGGCTTGCCTTGTGCGCGCCTGTGGTTTTGCACAACGGCTCCATCAGCTTGCTGCACCGCAGCCTCTTGAAAAACAAAACTTGAACCTTCCGCCTGGTGAACACCAAGAAGTTAAAAACAGTGCCGTACATTCACTTGACAGCACGCCAACACTTGATGCAAGCGGTGCTTTGAGACTCCAGCGTCGCCATACCGGCATACCGTGTGTGCACCGGAGCCCATCAGCCCGTGTGCGCTGCAACTCCTTGTGCGCTTGGCCCGAGCTCAACTGCGCCAATGCAGTTGCAGGGTGTGGGTTGAGGGCAGGCAGCCCTCAGCAACAGTGTAGTATATGCAGGACTAGGAGCGTTGTGCACACACACGTGCTGAAGCCGTTTGTCATGAGGCAGGACGTAACACTCGTGTGCACGCATTGGGAAATGCTGCAGTATGCAATCCGTCCGCCCTCCACAGCAATATGGTTGAGGTCATCAGTTCAAGGATGAATGTCTCAGAGCGTATGTGCATACATGTAAGCGGCATGCAAGCTTCTGGATGTTGGCAATATTGGCATACATTGAATGTTTGACGGCACCGCTGCATGCAGATTGACTGCGGGTCATGGCCACGCCATCGGCGAAGGTAAGGTGGGTAGGAACAGATCAGCAGTGCCTTGGCCGGACAGAGTGAGCGCATTTGACCGGGACCTTGTGAAATGTCAACACTACAGGAGTGCAGGTGGCCACGCGCAATCCAATCACGCGCAAGCAGCACCGACATTTCACTGTGGGTTCATCCATATCTCAGCACCGAGATACGATGCAATTGAACAAATGCATGTGCTGCTACACTTCCGTTGCGCATGCACAAGGCATTTGATACAGCGTCAGCTCTGTTTGTAAGTGTCGACATGTGGTCACGTCACGTCATGGGTGACAGCAGGGCAAGGCGCATGCTGGGCGCAGGTCCAGTGCGCGCGCCCAGTGCCTGCCCACACTTCGTTGTGGCATGTGGTTGGCAGCGCCTTGCAATTGTTTTGTATGCGCTATGTAAGCACTGCAAGCATGTGAAGCTCGACGCTACGGTCACGCCATGGAGGGCAGCGGACCCGGGGCGCTGGCGGCGGGGGGCCGGGAGCAAGCAGTGCAGACTGCTGCTCAGCGATTCTGTGCTCCCAACAATGCCTTGGCGGATAAAGGCATGCGGAGTAGTATGCAAGGTGCAAGCGCACAACCCGACAGCTGGGGCAGGGTTCCCTTCACCTGTGCGTTCGTGGGCGCGTTCTGGTGGGGTGAGAACGTATGGCAGGTGTGCGCCTGCATGTGAATTGCCTCACTTGCTGTGTGGCCTTGTGTTTCATGCCCGGTCATGGGAATGTTTTTGGGGCTGGCTCGTGCAGACGCATGGGGAAATGCGGGTGATGAATTGCAGCATTGGCGTCAGCGGCGTCGCCGTATAAAGCCTTCCTTGGTGCACGTTTTGAACTTACCTTGTGAGCAGCAGGGTCGGTTCGTCAGCGGACCTCAAACACATCCCACACTCACAGTCTCTCTACCTTGCTAGCAAGGACCTCACTTGTCAGATTCGGTTCACTCCCTTTTGCAAACGCCAGCGCAACCATGCCGTCCGATGCAGTGAAAAAGAAGCTGGCGGAGAAGAAGGCTGCAGCCAAGAAGGGTGGAATGTCCAAGTCCACGGTGAGGCTTTGGTGGTGAAGGAGGTGCTTGTGTAGCTCAACAGGGCTGGACCTCATGCACAGGCCAGTGCAATCATTGCCACCAGGCCCCTGTCGCCCTTGCATGTGGTGGGGTTGGAAGTAGCCTGCTCGGAGCCTCACGCAGCGTCCCATAGCAGGACGCCGTTTGCGTGTCCATACTCTTGACGTGAACTTTGAGGTTTCGCGCTTGGCCGCCTCTTCAATGCCTGGCCACCTTACCTGGGCGCCAAAACGGTCGCGGCCAAAGCGGTCACTGGGTTTGCCATCACGCATATTTTTAAGCCAACTCGGTTCCTAACTATGCTATTCGCTTGCGTTTAAACGGACTTCCCAGGCAGGGCTGCGCTTAGGACTCATCTCGTAACAACTTTTTGGGCACATCACAGGCTGGGCAGTTCTGCACGTTCTGTTTTTGTGTTTCCCCTTATCCAGTTTTCAGCTCCATGTCCTGGCCTATCTTAGGTACCTGTATCCTGCAGGCTTTTCGGTATATCCTGCAGGGCATGTTATGGGGCCACGCGCCGCGCTCTTGCGGCTGCCCACATGCATGACGGCGTCATGCAGCGGCGACCTGTAACGCTGTAGATTTAACATCTCTATTAACTACTTGCAGCAAACCCTGTATGTTGCTTCACGACGATAACCATGCCATTCATACAGGCCGATGAGTTCAGGACCAATTGGTTCCAACTCGCTTGACCCTGCCAAGGGGCACATTTGCCATATATCAGTGTCTGTATGCCAACACACGTTTCTGCCTCTTTGCTGTGTGCCTTGTCCAACTGCCTTGTGTCCGGCCTCACGCCGCAGAGCGCCGCCAGCATGGCCACGGCGAGCAGCATGGCCAGCCTCGCCCTCAATCAGGAGGAACCAGACACCTTCTCGATGCGCACTGTCACTGGTGTGCTGGCATCACGACCCTCTGCCAAGGACATTAAAATCGTGGGCTTCTCGCTTGGTCTCAACGGGTAAGCCAGCCCATGCTGTTGACTGGTGGCGGCTTGCTGTATGGGTGCAGGTGGCACTGGTTTGGTACGTATACCGTTGCAGCCTTAGGTTGGTGTATTTCATTTAAGTGCTGCGCCGGTGAAGGGCACACGACGACGTGCTTTTTGGCTGACGCGCATCGCACGAACGTTCACGACATGTGTGCCCGTCCCGTGCTGTTACATGACAGTCTCTAAACGGACTGAGTCGTGTGAATACGTGTGAGTACGTGTTCTCTGTGCGTGGTGCAGTGCTTGCACCCACATTCAGTGAACCTTGAGCGGACATTGCTGTTGACATATTGTGTTGATGTCCTGGGGTGGTGGGTGTGGACAATCGCTGCTGTGTGCTATATCCGCGGCTGGGGCAAACGGCTTGGCTTGTTCGTCCTTTGTGTCTCGCAGTGTGGAGCTGATCCAGGATTGCAACATTGAGCTCACGATTGGCCGCCGCTACGGCCTGATCGGCCAGAACGGCTCCGGCAAGTCCAACTTCCTCAAGTGCATCGCCAAGCGCGAGGTGCCCATCCCTGGACACTTGGATATCTACCACCTGGATCAGGAGGCGGAGCCCTCTGAGAGGACTGCGCTCCAGGTGGGTGCGCTGCCCGCGGGTGGACGTGTAGCATGCGTGGCACTGGCAGTGGGGCGGTGGCGGTCACCGTCGTTGATACTGTTGTTGGCAGGATCAGAGCACTGGTGTGCCACTTTATTTTTGTGGGGGGAGGGGGGGATGTGCATGCGCGCAGGAAGTTGCGAGCGGTGGGACTGTTGCATGCACTGGGTTGCTACGTGTGGTTGACCGGTTGACCCGCATGGCGAACTGCGGATTGCGCACTAAATGCTGTCCCTGTGTGCCTAAATGTATCATGTGCGAGTAGATGGGTGTGCCGTGTGCAGCATTAGAGCCTGCAGGGGCGGCTAGCTCTGTCGTGCCACGGCAGGGGCCGGCAACGCCCGCGGCCGGTCAGGTCCAGGTGTGAGTGCTGCCTGGTCGTGTTGCTGATGCACGCGTTGCGTGTTGCATGTGTGCGTATGGGCGTGCAGGCGGTGATTGACCACATCCAGCAGGAGCTGGAGCGCCTGCACAAGCTAGAGGAGGAGATCATGACGGATGTGAGTCCCTAGCCCACGCGGGGGTTGCATGCAGGGGTTCAAAGGGGGGATGCTGCATGTTCAGACCTGCCAGTGCTGAGGCGTTTGATTACAAGGGCCACTGTGCTTGGGCTGTTTAGGTCCATGCAGATGGCCCTGCTGTGTGAACCTGTACATTCGGGCCTGCGCGCTTGGCTTGTTCCACAATGACAGAACTGGTTGAGATGAGTTCAGGGCCACCTCGGACGGGTACCAGCCATGGGTAGGCCAGCTTAAGCATGCACGCAAGCAGCAGCCGAGTGCAGCTGGCTTGGGCGCAGGCCTGCGACACCGGAGCACTGCAGCTTGTGTCGGGCTGAAGTGTGCTGAACTGGGTCGGTGCGTTTGGAATCGGTTTAGGGCATTGGGGAATGCACGCAAAGTGCGAGCATGCGCAGCGAGCAGGAGGGCCGGCCAAGTGTGCACAGATCAGGAATGGCTTGAGTGGCCCAAAGAGAAGCAACCTACGCTTGCGCTGCGAGACGTTGGTGGTTTCAAGCTCCTCCTACCTTGCGCGTTGTCCTGCATCACCCCCTTTTCCCTTACCCGCCCGCTCCGCGCCCCGCTGCCCTGCATGCAGTCCGGCCCTGAGGATGAGCGCCTGGAGGCCATCTACGACCGTATTGATGAGCTGGACCCCACGACCTTTGAGACGCGCGCCGCCGAGCTGCTGCACGGCCTGGGCTTTGAGAAGCACATGCAGCAGGTGAGCGCGCTGGCGTGTGTGCATGGGCGTGCGGGGTATGGGTGGGATGAATGACTGAAGTGCATACAGGTGGTGGCCACCACCCATGGCCATGCACGATTGCAAAGGCCAGCGTGCCTAGCGCTTGTGGGTTTGTTTTTTGGAGCATGTGCGTGCAGTATGCATGTGCTTGGGGGGTAGGCGCACACGCAGGGGAATCAGTCTGACCGTGGCGCATGTGCGCACATGCGTGCAATCATGGCCCTATGCTGTTTAGTATGGTTGTTTGTCCACACGCCACCCCAGCAGGGCAAGCTTGCACTGTGCTGGGTTGTGCTGTTGGCTCAACCGTTGTGCGCTTGCTGCTGTACACCATGCTGTACCGCAGCGCCTGACCAAGGACCTGTCAGGAGGTTGGCGCATGCGCGTCGCTCTGGCGCGCGCGCTCTTCGCTGCGCCCACGCTGCTGCTGCTTGACGAGCCCACCAACCACTTGGACCTGGAGGCGTGCGTGTGGCTTGAGAACTACCTAGCGCAGTACAACAAGTGCCTGGTGGTGATCAGCCACTCGCAGGACTTCCTCAACGGCGTCTGCACGCACATCATCTGGCTCACGCAGCAGAAGCTCACCTACTACTCCGGAAACTACGACACCTTCAGGAAGGCGAGTGCTTGCCGAGTATACAGTCGCTCGCCGTGTGGGTGTGGGTGTGGGTGCGACGACGTGCACGGGGGCGTGGTGTCGGCGGATGCACCTGATCAGCCTGTAGCATGTGGCATGGTGCTGGATTGCACGCGAAGGCAGTCATGGGTGCGGCATGGCGCTGCGCCCTTGCCAGCATGAGCGGTGCACAGCGTTGACCAGGACTGTCTCCATCTTGGTAGGCGTATGCCTCTGTCGCTCAACTCCCTCGAGTACGCACACTTGTGCACTGCACATACAAGCAACAGATTAACACAGCAATCGGCGAGGCTCGTCTCATTCATCACCCGCCCTTGGCTAAAGCCACCCTGTGAACCCACCTCCTCCCCTGCGCGTCCTCCCTGCCTGCAGACGGTGGCGGAGAACGAGGTGGTGCAGATGAAGAAGTACGAGAAGGAGCAGGAGGACATCAAGCACATCAAGGAGTTCATTGCCAGCTGCGGTGAGTGAGCGCATGCATGCCGCTGTTTGCTGCGGGCACCAGATCACAGCTCATCACGCAGGTCCAACAACAGCTCACAAGCAGAGCTTAGGGCCAACTCCGGCACACGTTTGCTGCGGTGCATGTTTGCTACGTGGTGTTTGTTACAAGGGAAACCATTTGTGCGGTAGTTGAGAAGGATAGCTCTGCTGTTCACAGGACGATGCCGATCACATGCAAGCTACGGCCCCCTCACCCGACACATACACGCTCGCCAGCGCGCCGTGATTGAACGTGCTCGCCTGTTGTCATGTGCCATTCAGGTACCTACGCCAACCTTGTAAAGCAGGCGAAGTCCAAGCAGAAGATCCTGGACAAGGTGCGACAGCGCCCGCATGCCGCAGCAAACCTTGCGTACCAAGGCTGCATGTGGGTTGCCGCTTGCTAGCTGTGGCGGTGGCAGTGTTTGGGGTGCTTGGTGGTGGGCGCCTCCCTGCACAGCCCCTCGCAGGCAGTCCAGCGCTGTGGAGCATGACACTACAACATTCCGGACGTGACTTGAGTCAATACAAAGTCTCCAGCCCCTGTCCTGTGCTATGTGTCATCAAGCGGGCCCTGACCCCTGCCATGCTGCGTGCGTGTCGTGGCGTGCGGGGTGTGTGATGTGCAGATGGTGGAGGCTGGGCTGACCAAGCCGGTGCACCGTGAGCGCACCTTCACCTTCTCCTTCCCAGACTGCTCCAAGCTGCCGCCCCCCGTGCTGCCCTTCATCAACGTGAGTCCTTCACCACACTCGGGCCTGTTTGCTCAGCTGTGGTATATGATGGCGCGCGTGGTATATGATGGCACGCGTGTAAAACAGTGTTAGCAGAGTCACGATCGCGCCTGTGTAATGTGGTCTGGGTCATGTTGTGTCAGTGTGGGCGGGCATTCGTGTCTCAAGCTCAAGCCCATAGACAAGGGGCCGTCATACCAGGGTTCCCCGCGTATTGTTTGTGTGCGGTCGGTGGGTAAGGACCTTCAGTTGAGGATGCGTGGCTGCGTGCACTTGAATGCAGTTCGGAAGGCAAACGAGCACACTCTGCTAGTATTGTTCGGGGCGCTGTGGCAGCCTGATGTATGGTACATGAAATGGTACCATGCCTGATGTGTGTCATTGTGTGTGGCTGCTGTGTCGCAGGTGTCGTTCTCGTACAGCGGCAAGCCGGAGGACTACCTGTACCGCGACCTGGAGTTTGGCATTGACTGCGACTCGCGCGTGGCGCTGGTGGGGCCCAACGGCGCCGGCAAGAGCACGCTGCTCAAGCTCATGACGGGCGACCTCACGCCCAGCAAGGGCACAGTCACGCGCCACCCGCACCTGTGCATCGGGAAATACCACCAGGTGGGTGAGGTGCAGCAGCAGGAGCAGGGCCGGGAGGGGGCGCCGAGGACTGGACTGCAAACACGCAGTGAGGGCACAGGGGGCACTTCACATGAACACACCTGACTGCCATGCACATTAAGGAGGAGGCCGCTGCTGGCATGTAAACAGAGGGGTGAGGGCTCGGGCGATGATGGCCATGGGAGGGACAGGCGGGAGGCGGGGACCCAGGAAGGCTTGCGCGGGCCCATTTGCATGGCACAAGCCGATGCATGACTTGCCCGACACCCGTCCGCCTAATCCCCCCCCCCTCCCCCACTACCACCATCACCCTGCAACTGCACCTGCAGCACTCTGTGGACCAACTGGATGACAGCCTGACCTGCCTGGACTTCTTCAAGAAGACCTACCCCAACGACCTCACCTTCAAGAAGGACGTGAGTGCAGTACAGTGCAGTACAGTGCAGTGCAGTACAGTCCCGCAGCGGAGTACCTGCGCTGCCATTGCTATGCGCCGCACCTACACAGCCACCCATTGCGCAGCACTGATGCTTGATAATTACAGCATCCCATGCGTTGGGCGCTGAGGCATACGCATGGCTCGCTGATGAGCCCTGGCTGGTCTGTTGGCTCCATGCATGGTGGGTGTTTCTAATGTTGGTCCTCGGTTGTATGGGAGGGGTGTAAATGATGAACCGATGACGTGTGGTGGTATTGTATGCGGTGGTATTGCAGGAGGACGAGTGGCGCCAGTACCTGGGGCGGTTCGGCGTGGCGGGGCGGCTGCAGACGACGCAGATAGGCATGCTCAGCGAGGGCCAGAAGAGCAGGCTGGTGTTCGCCATGATGTGCATGAAGGTATGTGTATGTCGGCATGTGTGCATGGAAGAATGCATGCATCACACGCAGCGGCATCTTGCATCTGGCATCTTGCACTGCCACGGGTGATTAGGATTCCTGTGGTGCACACAAACTGTTCGTGTATCTCTGTCAATCTGGCAGATGCAGCGTGCTCCAAGCAACTCTATATCAATACATAGTGCAGCATTCCCAAAAATTGTGCATGCGGGACAGCTGCAATGAGAGGCGGCACGGTGGGGCCAAGGTGGTTCAGTGATGCAATCATTTTCCAACTCATCTGAGGGAAAACTTTGGTCGGTACTCTCTAATGTGATGAATATTATAAACAACATCTTTCGGGGCTGAGAACCACCCACCACCCGCCACCTGCCGATCACCGCAACAAGCGTGCCCACAGCCTAAGCTTCAGTCCTGGCTCATCTGCAATGGCTGCGCTGCACTGCATATGGCATCCACGTTTGCATGTCAGGACATACTTGCATCGTCCCAACGTTGAGCAGCGGCACTGTCGCTCATAGCTGAGACATACAGAGTGCACCTATGCAAGACCCAGTGTTTGGGGGATGTCGCATTTTGTTTGTGTGACCCGAGCGCGGTGTCAACGGGTGTTTCCCTGCTGCGCGCTGTGCAGAACAACAACCTGCTGCTGCTGGATGAGCCCACCAACCACTTGGACATTGAGGCCATTGACTCGCTGGCCGACGCCATCAACCGCTACCAGGTGAGACACCGCGCAGTGCAGCTCTAACAGCCGCAGCGCAGCGCAGGGCAGCGCAGGCAGCAACAGCGGTTGAGCGGGAGCGCGGGGTGCACATCGTGCGTGTTGCGATGATTGATTGATTGGCGTGACCTGCGGTGGCCTTGCACGCCGTTAGGGGATGGGGTCAGGTTGGCAGCGTGCACTGTGCCCATGAGTGATGCATGCCCAGTTGTTCAAGCAGGCTACGGGAAATGCAGCATTGAGTCGAAAGCGAACAGCAGAGCGTGACGCACCGCACCAATCCATTCCAGCACGCTGGCCTTGGGTTCAGGGTGTTAAGGTTTTAGGCAGAATGGTCTGCACCGCTTGGCCCAGTTGGCCTCAGCCACACTGCGGCTGTGCATCGGAGCATACTCTGGCCTTAACCCTGACTGTCACACGCATTGTATCGGAAGGTGCATTTTGCCATGCTGCCCCCCTTTTCGTCTGGTGGTCCCCATCTGTGTGTCCTCAACACATTCGTGATGCAACCTGACATGCTGTATATACTGCTGCTGTATGGCGGTACGTACCGCTTCAGGGCGGCATGGTGCTGGTGAGCCACGACTTCCGCCTGATCGACCAGGTGGCCAAGGAGATCTGGGTGTGCGACGAGAAGAAGGTCAGCATATGGAAGGGCGACATCCGCATGTACAAGGCGCAGCTCGCCAAGAAGATGGGCATCACAGTGAAGAAGTAATGGCGCATGCTCTGCAGGATTTTCAGCAGCAGCAGCACGCCACTGCGCCCCTCGACACCCCACCGCCTTCCATCGCGCTGCCATCGCCCATCGGCCGTATTGCGAACGCTGCGCCCATGCATGCACCGAGTTCTGCTGCTGATGCTGATGCGGATGGTTCCCTCACATTCGCATTCGGTTACGCTCTGCGTCCACCATCCTGTTACTTTCCCTACGAGCAGCGGAAAGTGATGATGTCAATTCATCGTAATGCGGCTCTCGCCGCATGACGGCTGTGGCATGCCCCCCGTACCGCGCCCCTCTTGGCCGCTGGCGCCACACTTCCACTCCTTCAACCATGACTCGTCCCATTTGAGCGCATGTACAGTCAGAGGGCCGTGAAGGGAACGCCACTCGACGAGCCGTCAAGAGAAGCTTTTTTGTTTGCCACATTGTGTGTGCCTGGTCCGGCACCCGCGGTTCTGCGACCCCCCGTTGTGTGCGCGTGAGTGCATGTGTGTTTGGTTGTTTGCTTCTGTGAGGATGACGCTATGCTCGTATTACGCTATGTTCTCGCTTCCACCCCGTCACTGCTGGCTGGCTGCATTCGCTGGCCGGCCGTTGTGCCATACTTAACCTGCAAACCTGCATGATGCCGTTGCGCACATTGCGCAATACCTAACCGTACTGTTCATCCAGTCCGATTCAGCTGACATTACGATGCGTGTGTGTGGGTGGGTGTTGAGCAGCCTGCCTGCTTGAGGGCGGCCTTTGAGTGACGCAGGGTGAAAGCGACGTTGAGCCGTCCGTCCGTTCATTGATGAGACCAGACACGAATGCTTGTTGATGATGAGTTACATGTACGCGCTCCTGGGTGCATCTTGGTGTTGCGTGTTTGTGCTAGGCGCAGCAGCACGCATATCGCTTACACTGCTGTGCATACCTGCGTCAAGCGACTGCCACAGGCCTGCCAGTCACTGTGTGAGTGTGCATGCGTGTAAGCCATACATCCAGCCCTGTCTGAGTGGCGAAAGGATTCAGGAGGGGCGACATTCAACAAGCTCAGTAGCGCTGGTCAATCACTAGGCGCGAAAGCCCGTGCGTGAACCTACACCCATTCGTTATTGCGGCTAAGGATGATAGCACGACTGAATTGACTCAAGAATGCTGGCCGACAGATTGTATGCCAGGTAAACAACACAGCGGCAGGTACAGGCGGCATAATGACACGCGTATAACAAATACATGTGTTATGATGAATGCAGGTTAAGACACACAGGCCAGCGCTGCCCCCGACAATGCAGGGGCGGCGCGGTTCGAACAAGGCGCTGCAGCTTGCGCAGCATCGTTCGCTCATCAGGTTTTGGATTCACACGCGAGATCCCATGCAATGTCCAAACAGCTGCATGCACGCACATGTTTGTCAAATAATGAGTGTATGAAACTCTGAATGAATATTGCAACAGAATAATCCATGTACGTGCGCTCAGTGCGTGCGCACGTAGAACTGGCCACGATATGCAGTTGCCTCCACCACACTGCTGCTTGCAATCTTCTTGCCTGTCAGGAAGGCATTCACTGCGCTTGCCATAACCAGCTGCACACCGCGCACGTTGAATCCATCTTGGATGGTCTTCTCAATGGTGGACTGCATCAAGCGTGACGGGCCCAGCAGGCTGGTGCAGATGTCCACACCCGCATCCCACTGAGGTGAGGTGCACCCGGCGGGGTGCGTGGGGTTGGGGTCGTCCAGGCCAAGAATGGCACCGGAGATGCGGCCCGCGGTGGCGCTGAGGGTGGCAAACTGATTGGGTCCGGCGATGTGCACGCCCATGGCGATGTTGAGGGTGGTGCCGTAGGAGGTGGCGAAGTCTGCAGGGAGATTGATGGAGGCGGGATGCGCGTAAGACCCTTCGTCGGATGCATGTGTTTGGCTGAGTGCACTGGCTAAGTACAATCACAGGTGAGGGTCATGCAGGGCCATGCCACGAACTACCGTATTAGGCAACCCAGCAGGCAAGGCATGGCACTTGTATGCATGTGGCAACCTCCCACACAGCAACCTGATCATACTGATCATACACATACAACCCTCCCGTGCATGCTGTGCCGATACTTCCTGCTGCTCACCTGGCAAGCTGCCGGTAGTGACCTCATGGTAGGTGTTGCTGGATGAGGGCGGGTAGTTGTTGTACTTCTCCCACTTTGACAGGAAGGCGTGTGCGAGGTGGCGGCCCTGAACGCCGTTCGACTCGTCCAGTGCCGTGTCAGCACCGTGGCTGTACACCCACAGCCTCATGAACAGCTTCTGGCTGTTGTCAGCAGTCACCATGAACTGGCTGGAGGGACCGGTGGCATCCAGTGTGTCCAGGAACACCCACACTGTATCAAGCAGGCGATAGCCACAGCACTCCATGTGTCAGTAGGAGTGTCAGTAGGACGGTGCGAGGAGCAAGGGGGCGGGGCTCGCAGAGGAGGGGCAAATGCGGGGCGGCACGTGTTGGGGCCGGTGCGTGTGGAACAGCCCCAAGTGGTGTCATTTTAACCGCACATGCCGCACGCACGCACACCGCCACCTACGCACCTTCAGCGCCATCGTTGTATGTGGTGTATGGGTCGTACGTGGAGTTCTTGAGGACGGTCAGCTTGAGGGGCTGCGGGGGGGCGATCGGCGTCTTGACGCCGCCCAGGGTGATGAAGCTGCTGTCCCAGGACATCAGGTGGTCAGGGTCCAGGTTGTAAGAGGTGTCGATATTGCCGTCCTGCAGGTTGCGCACCTGCACCTGCATGGCGTCAGGCGATGGGTACACCAGCTGGGCGTTGAGCGAGGCGGCCAGGTCGTTGAGCGGGAAGGCGGCGTCACACACGATGTACCTGAGTTTGCATGCCAGGGTGGAAAGACACCAGGACGCGACCACGCAACAGGCATGTGCACGCATGTTCAGAATGGACAATCCACACTGGTAAGCATTTCATCCGGATTTTACATGTACCAATAGCTAGCACATGCACAGATGAGCACATCTCAGATAAGCGCATGGACCGTATGCTGACTGTCACTGAGTTGGTCTTGCGGCAGGCAGGCAGGCGTTGCTGCATGATGAATCTATCTATCGTCAGGCATCCTGTACGCAAGCAGCGTCCATGCATACCAGTGCTGCACACGCACGCCATGCATTGGTCGCTCTGTGCACCATGAATGCGTTCCTTGTGAGGCGGTGTGCTTTCAGCCGCATGCGGCGCACGGGGCATCAGTCCCTACCATTCATGCAGTTTCACTCACTCAAAGCTGGCGAATGCCATGTTGCCGCCCATGAGGATGTTGCCAGAAGGGGCAGTGATGGACTGAGGGCCCATGATGCCTCCGCTGCTGCATTGCGTGCATGGAGCGGGGCACTTGCCACCCTCAATCCAGGCAACCGCGGTCCAGGGGCCGGTGGTGTTGGTGGGGTCAATCCAGAACATCACGCTGATGGTGCGTGTGCCGTCAGGGCCGACAGATAGTGCCTGGCCTGTGTATGTCTGCGTCAAAGGCGGTCCTCCCGCCGTGGCGGTGACGTTAATCTTGATGTCTGATGCCTGAACTGCTGCGCAGTTGACCACAGTCACGGTGGCCCAGACACTGAAGGGCTTGGGCACGGTTGTTCCTATGGGGCCACCGAGTATAGGCCCAGCTCCTGCTTGTGCACTGCCAACAGCGGCCATCACAAGCAGCAATGCCACGGCAGGCATCGCCAACAGCTTGTTGGCCATCTGTCCACTATATGCTGTTAAACGGGCACTTGTTGTCAGTTTGTGCAAAAGTTTAGGTTGATAAGGACGCTGCTTGCTTGTCAGACTGTTGTGTGTCTGGTTGCCTGATGAGCAGCAGTTGGTTCAAACTGTTGGGCGAAACTTGCTTGTGTCGAACAGGCCGCGTCAGAGTCAGGTAATATAGTGTTGCTAGACTCAGCCAATCGAACCTCCTCAAGGCAAACTCGGCTGCCGCGAACGCGGTGCGGCAGCGGGAAGTTGGTGGGCTGTCAGAAGGGACCAACCTGAGGAGCTGCTTGGCAGCTGCCCGATTCGAAGCGGGCCACCAGTTATCCCCTTCCCTTCACTTAGCACAATATGCCACTAAATCTTGCTGACAGCCTTTGGAGAGGCTGCAGGCGTCAGAGCCTGGTGGTAGGCTTCAGACTTGTGAGTTGAATCCTGCAACGAAGGGCACGCACGGAGCGTGCGTGCGATGCAGCCATGCACGGCACACATGCATACTTGCACGTACGTAATGCACACGTGCACAGTCACAAACTTCAGCCTGTGATGAGTGATCTATGCCAGGCGCTTGTAAATGATGGAACGGCGGCCCATCGCGACTGTCAGGCTGTACATCCGTTGGCGGACGGATACATCTTCGTCCTGAATGATATCATGCGTCACAGGTACTACAGCTGCACAGCGTACCTGACAGCATGTGCGGCGAACCGATTGGTGACCAACTGTGTATTTCAGTTGCCAGCCGGGGAGCGCACAGTCTGAGCCTATCACGTGTTGCGAAATGGCTAGGACGCCATTGCATGGGAGCTCCCTGAGTGGTGTGTGTCAGCGCCACGATGCTGCCCTGTCACACTGTCGCGACGACACAGCACCGCGGGTGACAGACAGATTACCACGGGGGGCCTAAAGGACAAAACGTTTGTGAGCGCACCAGTCTGAATGCAATGGACATGAATGGTGCAGCTCATGCATGCACGCTCGATGCCGCAGATGCAGTCAAGGTATGTATGAGGCATAGATGTTGCAAGTTTGCAACAACAGGGAAGCCGACACTCTGCTCGCGTGCGTGGCAGCAAGCATGCCGGTGCTACGCATGCATTGCTGCTGTTGTTGCTGCTGCTGCTGCTGCTGCTGCCACAAGCACATGCGCTTGTGCCGTAAGAAACTTGCTGCGCTTGCACCTGTGCGGGGCTGCTGCTGCCTTGCCAGAGTCTTGCTGCAAGTGGCACGCCTGTCTTGCTCATGGCCTGCTGCTGCTGACAGAGTGCGTGCAGAGGGCGCTGCTGCACCACTCAGCGCTGATGACACGTGAAACGTTTGAAGTGTGCTGCGACTGCATGCGCCACACGACATGCTTAACAGGCATGGTCCCAAGAACGCCGCCACACTAGTCACGCTCCGCGGCCCGCCACAGCTGCCGGCCAGCTGGGCTACCTGGGCGCTGCCACTCACACACTCCACATCGATCCAGACAATGATAATTAGATGGCTATCCAAGCCGCCTCAGCATGACAGACAAGGTGGACAGAGTGAGTGGTGAGGCGCTGACCCACTCGGCCCACTGCCACGCTCCTGCCGTTACTCCTACGCTGCTGTGTGTTGTCAAAACCCCGCACGCACCGCCCATGCGCAAGCACATTGAGGAGTGCAGGACGCAATCCCAACCCAGCAGGCCCTTTACTGATTGAATGAAGCTGCCTACGGTTTGGTTTGTGCCACGAGTGAGACAATAATGCAGGAAGCGCCGCTTACCAGAACATCGCTGCATGCTGCAGCATGCATGCAACTACTCGCATGTGTATTATCACTCGTTCACACCGCCTGTGGTTCCCCGCTACCGGCTTCCTGGTCAACCCTGCATTTCTCGCAGCTAGCGGCAGCGCCTGCACTGACTGCTGCCGCTACCGCCTCGCCCCTACTGAGTCCCACCAACGAACTCCGGAACTTGACGCTTCACTCATTCACCTGTTGCGTGCTGGGGTTAGCACTTCTACAGAGAACGAAGGAGCGATGCGTGCGTGCCCATCCGTCCTTGCACTGCTAGCATGGATGGATGCACCATGCCGGGCAGGTGAACAGCTGTGAACCACACCCCTGCTATGCATGCATGCACGCATACGCCAAATTGGCTTGCTGTGCTCTGCCGTGGTGCGGTGCCCTGCCTTGGTGGCTGAGGTGCCAAAGTTCGACCGGTATCAGGCCAGCTCTGATAGCCTGCTGCACACCCTGCCACTTCCTGCCTGCCTCTTCTTGACAAAGAATGGGCATAACTTGAGCAGAGATTAGAGCCAGAAGTCTTTGGTCACGCCCCCAGTACGACCCTGACGAGCTTGCATGGATGGCACGGACATGCACAACAGCGCACATGCGCATGATGAGGCGAGCGAGCAAGCACAGTCAGTCTGTCACGCACAAATTATCCAATACGGAGCTTGGTAAGCTCAGTGTTTTCTGATTCTGCGAGCTGCCAATCAACTGTGTATGAAGCTGTGTTTCAGAAAGGTCACTGGTCAGAATGGCGGGCTTGGTCCTGACAAGGCGCTCGCTCGCCGCCACCTTCCGCGCAGCTGGCGGGCAAGTGCAGGTCTGACAACCCTTTCCACAGGCGGGAAGACCAACTAGAGTTAAAATCCACATATAAAGCGTCTTACATACACTGTTTGCGGACAGACAAAGGCAAGCCCAGACGTCATCTACATATATACATACAACTCTGTGTCAACGACCCGCAGCGCCGCCCAGGAACAGCGCGTTGTTCTTGTGAGGAAACCATTACAGGCTAACTTTATCTTCACAAGCTGCTACTAACCAGCACCGCCGGTAAGGGGTAATTTAACACGCCTCGCTGAACGGTTTGCTGATGATGCAAGCATAAAAGCACGCATGCACCTAACATTACGAACCGCTATGTGGCAAGTGCTGCTGCCCAATTGTGCCTGTGTTCCCTGGAAATGTGAGAAGTTTACCTTGTCAAGCACTGTGAAGCGCTGTCCACGGTCAACACCCCTTATCACCTTGCTTCTGTGCGCGCGGTCACATACGTACGATGAACAGGTCAGCAGTCAACCTCGCGAACCACGCACCATGGCGGGCAACTTGAAGCAGAACCACCAGGCACAAGGGAAGCAGCGCTGCAAGCCCATCACCTCGCTGACATGGCTAGTGTTGGTGGCCGTGATGGCATCCGCCTGCCTGCAGCGCTCAGGGGTGATGGCAGGGCCCACCGTTGACAGCCTGCAAGCGGACCTCAACGCACTGCGTGCAGAGCTCAACAGCGTCAAGGCCTACCAGCACCACACCTCTCCATACATAAGGTTTGATAGCGGCCCGCTCAAGACCACCTTCGGCCAAGTCGCACCCCTAGGCACGCCCGTCATGGACGCCGCCGGAAACCTCTTCTTCTCAGACACTGCCGGCCACCGCATCTTCAAGGTCACGCCGTCACAGGACGTCTCCGTGTTTGCAGGCACTGGCGCTCCTGGATACAATGGCGATAACATTCTGGCCACAACTGCCCAGCTGTACAACCCCAAGGGGCTGGCGCTTGACCCGGCTGGCAACGTCATGTACTTCGTCGTCCGCGCAATTGACATGCACACAAGTATCATCACCACCATAGCTGGTGTGCCCGGCTCAGCTATCAGCCGCTACAACGACAACCCGATTGGCGACGGCCAGCCTGCACGCAGCGTGGTGCTGGCCACGCCCATGTACGTGGCGGTGTCGCCGGACGGCAGCACCCTCTTTTTCTCAGACACTGGGCGCAACATGATTCGCTCCGTCACGTTGGGCACGACCGCGACCCCCAATGGTCCCGTGCTCAACATGCTGCAGACCGTGGCTGGCAACAGCTTTGCTGGATACTCGCCGGATGGTTCCGTCGCCGCGACCTCTCCCATTACTTCCCCCATGGGTCTGGAGGTTGTGCACGACGTCGTGTATGCGCCCACGTCCTACTCTCTGTACTTTGCAGAGTACGGCAGCAACGCTGTGCGCAAGGTGCGTGGGGATCGAAGGCAAGCGAGCGCATGCACCATGCGCGGTGAACGCAAAGCGTGAATGCGTGGGTCCGAGGGTAACGAGCTGGTTTGGAGGGTTATGATGGGCAGCTAGCGTGCAGATCTGGGTTGCCTTGGGCAGTCTTATTGTTGGATGGCAGCCGCCAAGGCGCTACCAAGGCAAGCAGCGGGGGAGAGGGGGCGGGGCCCAGCAGAATGCCGCTTCCTGCGCTGCACTCATCATGATACTACTCTTATCTCCAAGCATCTTCCGCGCATGCCGAGCATGCGTGTACTTGAGGGTGGCCGCTCATCGTTCCGTTCCAGCCCAGCGCGGAACGGCAATGCGGAATGACAGTGCACGCAACTCTGCATGGCGGACAATGAACAGGTGGACGACACATTTTGTGCTTTGATCAATGATCGCCCATGGTGCAGTACAAGGCGAAAACAAGCCAGCACATTTGGTGTCTGCCTGCTGGCTAGACCTCATGTGTGCAAGCATGCTGCATGCTGCTTTAGCTGCATGCCATGCACCCCAGGCAGCCTGCATGCGTACATGCAGTACACGGTGGACGGGCATACCCATCTGCAACCCCGGGCACTTCGTTCTGGTCTGAACCTTTTCCGCTGCCTTGGTTTGTGTCGCTCCTGCCGTGCAACAGGTGTCCATGACGGGCTCAGCCTCCTCTCGACTGCTCAGCACAGTGGCTGGCACTGCTCAGAAGGCCGGCCTGGCGGGCGATGGTGGACCAGCCAACGCGGCCCTCCTGAATGGCCCAGCCGATGTTGCGTTCAACGAGCAAACCAAGCAGCTTTACATCTTGGATAGTGATAACTTGCGGGTGCGTCGCGTCAGCAACATTGGTGGATTCGTGCTCCCCACCATCACCACCATTATCGGCAACGGCCCTGCGAACGGTCAGCTAAGCGACGCGGCTCCCGGCCTGTTGACCGGGCTGACCTTCCCCACCGGTATCCTTGTCAAGCCGGGCGTGGACGTGGATGAGATTTACACCGTGAATGGTGTGGATATGTACAATGCCGGCCGCAGGGCAGTGCTGAGGACCCTTGCGCTGCGCAGCGGTGCGGTGGCCGTGCGCGACTTGCGCGCTGCGTAGACGCCCACACATTGGGTGCCCCCCCTCAGGCGGCCAGGCTGCTGTGCACATGCAGTGCTGCATGTGGCAGGCACGTTGTGAGCATGCATGTTGTGAACGCGCTGGCTGCGAGGCAAGGCATCGTAACAATGGTCATTCATGGAAGATGAAAGTACGCCCCGCGTGGTTCAATTGTGCGGGACCGCCAGCGTTGTGAGCCGGTACATGATGGGCGTGAATAGCATTTGCATGTTTGCAATGTACCTGCTTGTTCCAATAGACTCGAGCACCGTGCGTATCTGCCACCCATGGCTCATCCACGATTGGTGGCTCGCCCTGCCTTTGCAGCCCCTAGCAGCTAGCATTATGGCACATTCATGCAAGCACAGGGTGCAGTATATTATCATAATTCATATCGTTGTGTGAAGATTAACACTACCATAATGCGTTCTGGCGTTGAC
>BDDA01001323.1:0-24158 GCA_001662385.1 Chlamydomonas asymmetrica | reverse complement strand
CCATCCACCCACACGACTCCAGCTGAAACGTCAAATCAGGCATGCACTCAGCCCTCCGCCCCCCCCTCCTCCGACCTCTCACTTCCCACCCTCGCAACCACACCCTGGCGTCAGATGTGGACAACACCATGCCCCCTCACCAGACTACCGAAGAACACTCTGCAGGCCGCTACTCTGCGCCCCCAAGGGTGATGCAGGGGGCAGTGTCAGCACCGGTGGCAGCGCAGGTGACAGCCGTCAAGGCAGCCCTGCCGCAATGTGCGTGCTGTGCTTGTATGTATTGCAAGCGTGCGGTCGTGCGCGTACACACCCTAGCTTTTACGGACGCAAGTGCAGCCAGGCAGTGGTCGCCTGCATGATGACGCAACCTCGCTGCATGTATGTGTGCATGCATGCATGCATATATATGGTCGTCGCCAGACCCACATTAGCGTTACACTGCGTGCGGGCTTGTTTGCCATATCCAGGCCGGATCTTGGGAGATTCAACAGCCTACAGCAGAGTGGAGGCTCTTCTTCCATCGTGGCTTATGCGAAGCCTTTGTGGCTCGTTGTAATTACACATTAACACATTACACATTCACATTCATGTGGCTGGCGTGCGTGCGTGACAGGTGGCCCGTGCAGGCTGCCTTGGACTTGCTAGTTACCTCAGTGTCGCCACCAGTGCTAAGCACCCGACTGTGCTACTGCTTATAGGGCAGGATATGTAGTGATGCCTGGACGCCTGTGCGTTTCCGCTGTGAGTTGGGCAAACCAAAGCGAAGGACACGCCTATACATGATGACAATCTTGAGCCTTGAGCGAGGCGCCACTGTACAGGGGCATGCAACCCGCAACTTGGCTGTGCCTGACCTGCTTATAAGCTGGCGTTGAAGGGAGCCCTTGCTGGTCTGGCCTCAGGTGGGGCGGCACATCAGACGGAACAGCAGGGCAAACAAGAAGAGCACGCACGAAGAGCTTTATTTCTCAGCTTCACAACAGCTGTTGTGAAACCAACGTGGGACTGCTAGTGAGGGTGCACACAAAGCACAGTCGAGAAAGGAGATGAAATTCTACAACCCTTCGCCTCAAGGGAGTACCTCGAATTCCAGGCAGCAGGGTTCTTCACATGCCGTACGGTGTGAAGCGATACGGGAAGTCTGAGAAGACTGCCTCGTGGCCCTCGCGTCGTAAGCCAGGTTGTTGGTAACTAGTGAGCTAAGGTTCGGGCCTGGGCTGCAGGCTGGTCAGGTGCTGCCTGCAAGTATTGTTACACCTGCCCTGGAAGTTCCATCTGTGATGTTGTCCAACTAACTGTCTTCAGAGGCGTACACTGGGCGGACTACCCTCAAGTGCACGCACTCGTCCACTTTGCCTGTGTCGATGGTAAGGACACACTCAGCAGGCAGCATCTCTTGCCTCAGGCGTAGGTCTGGTTGTGTTGTTGGCCAATTCTCACAAAAGGCCACTAGCCGGCAGGACGCCCCGGGGTGATTGCTTCAAGACAGATTTCACAGCGTGCAATTTCACTTGATGCGCTCACCACGAACCTCGCGTGAACAACCTGGCCCATTGTTGAGAAACTTTCCTTTCCAGGCTGCATAGCACCGTTCATGGTGCCTAGCTCTCGCCTTGCCCAGCAGTTACCGCCGATTGCTGCCGCCACTGGCAGGCGTGAGTGGTCTGGCGGAAGTGCGGTAACCTCTCAGCTGGCAGGACCGCTGCTGCATGTCCTGCATGAAACTTGTAGTTCCGGCTCATATGAAGAACTTCACGGCTCGCCTCCACCAACAAGAATGGCGCTGGTGATATAAAATGCCCCACAGTCACATGTGAGCCTAGCATTCATACACATAGAAATCGTACAAGGAAGGCTTGTTGTCACAGCAGCTGAGTGACATACACCTAAACTATCTAAGTTCTGGGCTGCTGAACCACCAGTCGTAACACGCTCGATAACAAGCACGATGGACAAGTCCAAGCTGTTCGTTCCTTTTGCTTTGGCAGCCATCCTGTGCATGGCATTCATGCCAACGAGCTCCGCAAGCTGCGACGCTGTGGTTTGCCTGCCAGGCATTGAATTTTATGCAAGTGAGTACCTGGGGTGCGCAGAGTGAGTGTGCCATGCGGCCTGTTGCCCTTCCTAGAGCTTGACCTGGTTGCCATATGTAGTAGAGCTATATAGTGCTGTAAACTCTTATCTAGAGACAGTCCGCAGTAGCCTGGTGTGTGAGCCTGCTGGGCACCTGAGAACTTCTATGTGAAACACAACCTGCTGTCAGAGGTGGCGTGTTTCGACTCGATCCAAGCTTAATGGCTGTGAAGATGGCTTGACACTGACTGTCAGCATTCACCAGCCCTCCTATTCACGGCGACAAGCCTGACACTTCAACGCTTTATCACCTGCTTGGCGCACACATGCTCCCAGTGCACAAGTCCTACTTGCAAACAAGTATGTGTGGCTGAAGTGAAGCTGGCTGTGTGTGTGTGATGGTTGCACCCATGTGGCCTTGATGACTACATACTGCAGACCCTATATCGTGCGATTCGTTCTGGTGAGTGCCATTAGTGTAACAACTATTGATACACGTCACGTCAGTCCAAACGTGCAGGGTTCTCTGTAACATTTGCTCTATGGATGCGTGTCAGTGCCTCGTTTGCCAGCAGTAGCCAGGGTGCAAACGTGCATGCTGTGCCGGAGGTGGTCTAGAAAGCCAACTAACACACCAGGTCTCAGCTGTTGTCAGGGTGCACGCAATATCACAAGCACGGCAGCCCTTCATGCATTCTTCATACTGTCACGCTCACGCCTGGGGACACACCAGCCCAGCAGCGAGTAAATGCTGGGCAGGCCATTTGTTTTTTCCTGTTGGACGGGAACGGTTACAGGCTAGGACACTGCTGCCAAAGCAGGCGCCCGGTGACAGGACAGGATGTGCCTGACCTCCTGGTGCTAGGAAACCCGGCCGGGACAGGGTACCAGGGGGGCAGGCCGAGCCCAATTGGGTCCAACAGAGTGTCTAGTGTGTGCCAGTGTGTTTAACGCATTGAAAATGCCCGCTGCTGCCTCCCTGATGATCACAGCCAGTGCTCTCCTGATACAAACGGAAACGTTTATGCAGTGTTCCAGCCTTGCCCTGCGGGCTTGGAGTTCAACAGCAAGCTCAACGTCTGCGACTGGTACGTGACACTGTGCACAATCCTTGCGCCTGTCTGCCTAGTCTGCCTGCCGGTGTGACAGCCATGTTACAAGCCACTGTGTGTACCACATGGTTTGTAGGTACTTGCAATGTGGCCACACACACACATCTTGACTAGGCGCCATGCAGACGTGCGCAAGCATGATATCTATGGTTCAATGGCTGAGTTCTTCTCACATGTGCTGACCTGCTGCGTGCTGTTGTTGGTGCTGGCTTGCATATAGGCCGGACGCTGCTGGCTGTGTCCTGAAGACACTAGGGTCGTTGCCGATTATCGGACACTGAGTGGGCAAAGTAGCGATGTGCTAGCTGCATGCAAGACGATTCAAGGTAAGGGTGTAAGAAGCATGTCCACATGAATTGGGGCTGTAGACCAGTGTCCTGAGCATGCAGATAATGTCTGCCTGATTGGGTAGAGGTGTCTGCCCTTGTGAATCCTGCTTGGGGGCCAGTGAGACAGCAGACATGTGCGGTGCAGGTCTACCATGCATAGCCTGTCATAAGTACTGCAGATTCAGTTGGGTGGGCCTCATGAGGTGTGCCTGTAGTGCCTGCCACCGACTCCGCCATGGGCACCTGATGTTACCACTGTAGGTTGGTGCAGTATTTCAAGTACGCTTGCGGCCATATAGCCATACAGCCTACGCACACTCATTCATTGCGAGAGTGAGGTACCAGGCATGAGACACAACTTGGGATCAGGGTTTAGCACTGACTCAGCAATTGGGTGCAGGCATGTACACATCAAAGAGAGGGCAATCCGTCCCCTGCCACTTGCTGCTGCTGCTGCTTCAGGCTGTTGGCAGCTTCACATAGGCCTTGACAAATGCAGTCGCCGGCAGGGCAGGTCAGCAGCGCCAAATGGTTTGTATTTGCGGCGAACCAGTGAATCTTGCCGCCGGGGAAGCTTACTTGTTTGGCTAGGAATGCATCTAGGCCTTCTGTGGTACAGGACTAATGCATCGAGTGATTATTGGCATCTTACTAACCGCCTTGATTCTGTGCACTGCTTACCTTTCACATGGACCGTTGACTTGGTGTCTGGCTACCTGTCCCTTGAATGGTTTCCTGCAGCAATCTGCTGCATTGAGTCTGCTGCATGCACGTGTCTTTGTCACATATGCTGCACTGCGCTTGCCTGTCCGTAGGCAGCTCTCAGGCCGAATACCCACTGTCAAGCAATGCGCGAGATGTGGTCGGACATGTGTGTGGCCACCAGTAGCTAACCCTATGTAACATGCAGCAATAATGCGAAATTGCGTGTGATGCCCAGCATGTGTCAATCTGTCTGCTATGGTCAAGGAAAACCTGCAAGGAAATGCAACAAGGGTGGAATGCAACAACAGCACACATATGTCAGGAGTTGGGACAATGCACCATGCATGCGGCAGTGAGTGAGTGAGTGAGTGAGTGAGTAAGCCAGCTTGCTCATCACGTTGCGCATGGTTTCCATTATCAGGCAGTACACACCAGCTGACCTCTTGTACCGGCCATACCATACAGGGCAGCTGTAGCAGCAAGCAGGTCCAGCCCTGCTGTACTCAACCAACCCCTACACATGTGCAGTGACTGGTTGTTCCATGCACCCTCACGGAGCAGGCACACATGTTTGTTTTCTGTATTCAGACATGCTGATGTTGTTGGTGCCGGTGGTATCAACATCGCGCAAGCGTCAAGCCTCTGACCCACAGTGTCATGAGTAGGTTAGGCAGCCAGCACATGCATGTTGTGCCAGGGCGGCATGTGCTTAGGCGCCCGACTGTAATGCATCAGGCATCCATGCATGAAGGTATTGCATTAATTTCTGCCTAGCGAGTTATGGCTGCACCCACTCGCACCACCAGCACGCATGCCAGCAAGCAGGGTGAAGCACAGCCAGCCTTCGCTGATTCATTGTCTGCAGTGCATGAGCTGGTCAATCCACTGACCTAACGTGCCTGGTGCTTCTCTTGCTGCCATATCCCGGTCCGAGCCTCTGGCTACACTGGTCCAGGTGATGTAGACTCTCTCTCTCTATCTTTCTCTTTCTCTCTCTCTCTCTCTCCCTCTCTCTCTCTCAGCCACGCATGCACTGGCCAGCACTCTCATTAGCTGCATGTAGCGATTGCGATCAGAGAACCTTCCAAGCTGTGCACCACCGTCTTGCCCCGTTGCTGTTGCCTCTGCAGGGTGACGGTCCGGCGGACTGTGCATGGTGCCTGAGTTTAAGGAAATGAGGTTTGAGACAGCAACACAGCCACCACTCCTTGGCACGTGATAGCGCACGTCAAACTCACACTTGCGCGCACGGAAACATTACATTTGGTATGCGGTGCTACCTCCTTGGCTTGATGTTGTCCTGTGCTGCCGAGATGCAGGTACTGTGCGCTGGCAATGGCATAATGCTTTCTGCCGCGGCCCAGTACGCTCATCCAGTCTTACACTGAAACAAGGCGTTTGACAGTATGGCATTTGATGCTATTGATGCTGTGAGACACTATTGCATGTATGTATTTGGGCATGGCAAGCACGGGTGGAGGTGGCACAGCTGGGGTGCTAGTGGTACCACTGCAATGGCACATACGGCTGTTGCACAACCTACACATTCAACACATGCCTCTCATGTGCGGAAGTGTACAATCCGGGCAGTGGGCAGCGAGATGGGCTTCCACTGGAGTTTATTGCGGGATCGTGCACCCAAAATGCTGCCCAGACGCGGGCACACACTTTTTGCCATGCACAGGATTCAACGCCAAGCAGCTACGCAGATACTGTGAGCACAGCCCCCCACTCCCTCGGGTAGGGGTATTCATAATACTCACCCTTGCCAAGCGTGTACTTCAGCGGTTTGCCCTGCCGGCTGGCGAGGCGTTGCGGCAGCGTAGCCAGCAACATGCTGTTTGCGGCCACAGCCTCCAACAGCTGCTCAATGGTGCCACGGATCTTGTTATGCCTGGGTCAACAGGCAGTGTGTGGCAACATAAGGTTCCACACTTGCATAATCATGGGTAAGTGCTAGGGGGTGAGTGGGTGGTGCCCCCTGCCTGACATTGAGGGTGAGGCAATGCACGCATTGCATGGTGCGTGGCGGTGCATTGCACTGCATGCATGCATGTGTGCCTTGAGGGAGCGCATCGGCCGTGCTTCATGGGGCACACCGTCTCTGGTGGATTGCTTGGTGTGCGGTGAGCCACAGGCTATATCTCCCCGTGTAGCATCTCTCTCTCTCTCTCTCTCTCTCACACCGGGGGCACACTGTGTCATGCATGCATCTGACTCACGGTATGTCCGCATGTTTGAGGGCCTTGAGCTTGATGGCATTCGGGTGCTGCTTCCGGTGCTTCCTGTCCAAACCAACAAAAAACGCGTTTGCTGCCCGAACATAACCTTGGTCCAGTCCAGTTGGGCGAAGACTTGGTCGATGACATCCTCCAGAGCAGCCTCTGTGTGGAGGCTCGTTATGATTGGCATCGTGTTATCCACTGGCAGTGGGCGCTGCTGTGTCAGGGCCACACCGCTGCTGTTACCGCTGTCAACGTTCGACGGCGGCTGAACCTGCAGCTGTGTCACGTGGGGAAGGCGGTAGAAGTCCAGCACGTTACTGCGCAGCCACGCCAGGCTGCAGACCTCAGGCAGCTCAGCACCGATCAAGCTGCTGTAGGCGTGGATATGCAGGGCAGTGGCCAGAGCGGCTGGGTCGAACTCAAACACCAGCGTGAGGCCTACAGGCGACGTCGCCAATCCAGGTGTACCGCAGGCTGCTGTCACTTCGCCTTGCTGCTCCTGCAACGCCAGCACCATCTCGGCCAGCAGGCTGTTGGGATACCTCAGGATGTCTGCCAGGGGCCGTGTGAAGGAGTGCTCGAGGCTGGAGTGCTGGGGCGTCAGCAGCTGCCTGCCACATGACTCCGCCGTGGCGACTCCGCCGGTGGGTGGCGCTGCTGCCGCTATGTCCCTGCTGCTGACACCCTGCGTGGTAACTGACATGGCGTTTGCCTGCCACTGTGCTGTGGTGGTAAACGTGTCGTGAAATTCGGCGTGGTGATATTTATGCCGCCTCGTTGACCTGCTCTCAATCACGGATCCATGAAATTTCACGAGTGCATGTACAGGTCACTTCAGTGAAACGTTGTTTGTGCCTCATTTGGATTTGCGTACAGGCTACGCGGTCTGCAGCGGGTCTGCAGTACTGCACATACGTCTGTCAGGGCCTCAGGGATATGGGTGTTTGTTGCTGACGTGCTGCCCTGCCGCTGTGACTCAAGCTCACCTGTATATGAGTGGCTGTGGTGCGCACCGGGGGGCGCGGGTGGGTGTGTGGGGGTGCGGCCGTGCGGTGTGGCCGCATGGAAATGGTGTGGCTCAAAGAGTGATGTATAGGAGTGGATGGGTATGCACGATTGCACAACACTGTGCCATGCGGTGTTGCTCAGTAAGCACACCTCATTTCAGATGCCCTGCAACACCCTATGTACACCGGACGGTATGAGTGGAGCGAACCACTGTATGCTCCAGCCATGCGTGCACTTGTAGTTGCTCGTCCTGGTGAGCATGGTGAAGTGTACGCCTGCAGCGCCAGCTATGGGTGCACACGTGCGTGCCATTGTGCTACGAGTATGTGGGGAGCGGACTAGGCGCCTGTTCCAGGTGGCGGCGTGTGCACGTAATAGCGCGGCATGCGATGGGGCGACGCTACGCAGAAATGGCTCTGGGCAAGACGTTCACTGTGCAGTAGCCTCAGGCCCACATGGCTACCTGCATGATGCCTCATGTGAGGGGGGTACGTGGAGTGTGAATGCATAACATGACATAACATGACGAGGGTGGTGCGCGCGCAAGGCCGCAGATACCGCTGCTGGCCCTCGACCCATCACCAGCAGGCGCGGCAGATTACAGCATGCTTCCCAACGCATGACGATGCGAAAACGTTTCAAAGACGCTGGAATTGAGGAAGAGATATTACAGCTTTAGACATTGCAACTTGACGCAATTACTGTTACGGTATACTAGTTATGCTATCTACGTCTGTGCGTTGCCTGTATATGCTCTCAGCGTATACTGCGCAACGCTGATCGGCCCGTTGGGTGCATCCACATGCAGGATGCCTTGCTCGGGGTTATGCGTGGCAACACCGCTTGCGGCCTCAAATCCCCTACCTATGCTAAAGCAGTCGTGCTGCGCTCTCTGCCAGCACAGATGCCGGCGGGCAGTTCGCTAGGCGAGCCCTGGCAATCCAACCGACAACAAAAGGACGGCCATTTGGCATGATTAAACAACTAACTCCAGACGACGCTTGCGGAATGAACGCGACGCAGTAGCAGATGCAGCAGGCCATTGACGAAAAGTTCACCAGGCTGCATGCATGCGCTCAATCGTGCATTCGCTCACTCACTCGCTCAGAGCACAATACAATGCCTCCACCTCGTGGCTGGTTCCCTCACACACACTCGCCATGCATACGGTAAGCATGCACAGCTGCACACACAGTGCGCCATGCAGCTCGAGACTGCCAATCTGGCAGGTGGGCTGAAATACGGTACCAACTAGCGCAACACTGGCGCTTGTGCAGGGGTTTGCAGCAATGGCACATCAGCACGCCACTGAGGCGATGCAGCGCCGCAGCTGTCGTCCCGCAAGCACCCGCCTCACACACCACACATAAATCCTGCATTGTTCCGCAACGCATGCAACACCTGCCCACCAGATCGCCTGTTGCCGCTCATGCCACCCAAACTCACACAGACTGTGCGCATGTATTCACACAGCTGCTTGTGCATGCCGTCCACTTGTGCACACACCATGTGTGGGTGCCCACTCACACGCTTCTGCACTTGCACGCTTTGCGCCGAGCCAAACGCCGAAAGCACACACGCCGCGTACCGGGCACAGCCGTACGAAATCATTCAGGCAACCAAATCAAGGTACGTGGCAGCGAATGCCACCATAAGGCATCAGTCATGCATGGGGGCACATGCCGAGCCTCATGACTGGACCAGCTGGGGCGTGTGGCAGCGACACACAATTGCGTGCAGCAACAGCACATGTGTGCATGACAACCCCCCACATGCGAGTATAGCAGCAACACACGCGTGTGCATGACAACCGGCCACATGTGCGCAGGACAATATCACACATGCACACGCGTTGAGGCACACGCGTTGAGGCACAAGCGTGTGCATGAAAACCAGCCACGTGTGCGCATGGCAACAACACACGTGCGTTTGTGTGTGTCTCAACAACGCCTGTGTGGCAGTATCAACCAGCGCGCGGGGTGCCAGGCACGGCATGCAACAACCCCTTGAGCTCCTCCACACATCATCAAATCCACAGACATCCCGATAGGCGCACATAGGGCGTACGTACACTCTACCAAGATGCAAACAAAAGGGGACAGCGAACCCCATGAGTAAACACATGGCATTTTACAACCAAAACCACAACGGCATCAGCTCCTGGCCACCGACCATAATGGCGGTAATACGTGTGGCAAAATACAGGAATCACGCTGCAAAGTGCAAGCAAAGCGCTAGGCGCTTAGCGCCGATTGAGAGAAATCAAAGCGCAACAAGTCAGTTGACACGGCAGTGAAGGGGGGCCCAATCTCGTACAACTGGGCTGTGCAACGGTACAGGCAGCTCCAGACGCGGGCTGTGCACGAAGCAATCAATGCTATACAAGCCGGCCTGCTCAAACACTGCAATGCAAGCGGGGGTGCAGTGTGTGGGGCGGGGCGAACTTCGTAACCCCCACCCCCCAAACGTGTCTCCCATCGCAGCGCTATCGCTGCGCGGTGGGTGGACATCATCGTGGGGAACATGAGCTGTTTGCTTGGAGCCCTCATGCTCCTGGTACAATCGAAACAGTTACAGCCGGGGCCCATCAGCGCAGCGTGAGACCATATGGCAGGCCGGCCCAAGTGCCCTGTTCGCCGCAGCAACACCAGTCGGAGATGCACACCATATCCTTGTTGCAGCCACCATTCACATGGCGTCACGCTGGCTAGTGGCTACCTACACAGGAGGGACCCCTTGTGCAGATTAAGGGCATGTTGGCGTAATGCCGGCGCGTTTAGTGTCCATGCAACCTGGATCGGGAGCTTGACTTCGCCGCTGGCGCAGCGGAAGCAGCAGCCGCCTCCATGTCCAATGCCTGCCCCCTTGAGGGGGGCGAGGATAAGGGCGACGGGGGATGCGACGGCTGCGAGGCAGGGGGCGAGGAGGGGCCTGACGACGAGGAGGATGAGGAGGGGTTTTCCGGGATGCGGTAGCGCGCCGCCGCCGCCGCCGTGGCGGAGGTGTGGCGCGCATGGTGCGCGTCGGCATCCCCCAGCAGCGCCGCTGTGCTGTACACATTGCGGTAGTTACGGAAGGTGTCGGTGGCCGCGGCGGACCGCTCGTGCAGCGCCTCCGCGGCAGACACGGCCCGCCGCGCCGCCGCGGCGACCGACACGCCCGCGCCGCCGCTGCTGCCGCTGGCACCGCTGCTGCTGTTGTGGTTGTGGTTGTGACTGTTGTGCGCAGGCATTGCGCTGACTCGGTACATGGAGTCATCGTTGCCGCTGCCTGCGGTGGCAGCCATCGCGGCCTGGAAGCGGCTCGCGAAAGGGGAGGTGCTCCAGTACTGATCAAACTGGTCCTCACTGGACAGACTGCTGCCTGACCCGTTACCTCTGCTATCACCACTAGTACCGCTCGTACCACGGCCGCTGGTACTTTGGCTGGATGCAGAATTGGCGAAAGAGGCGGCGGCGGCGCGTTCGGACGCCAGCGCTGCGCTCGCGGCGGGGCCGAGGCTGCTCTCGTCCCCTGTGCGCCTCGCGACGTGCCCGCGCCGGCTGCGGCCGTAGCGGCTGTAGCGGCCGAACCTGTCCTGCGCACTCGAAACACACTCGTCCTGGCTGCCCGCACAGTCAGCGTCGCTGATGGTGCCGTCGATGCTGCCGTCGGTGCTGCGTTCTGCGATGCGGTTGCTGCGGGCGCTATCATCCTTGCGGGCTGCCGCCTGCTGGCGAGATACAAAGGAGCGCTCGTGTGCGTGCGCGCGTTGCTCGCGCTGTTGGTGCTGGTGCTGCAGGTGCTCATCGCTCCGGGCCTTGCTGCTGCTGCTGCTTTCAGCCGTGCTGCTGGCACGGGTGCTCACGGCATCGCTGTTGCTGCCAGCACGTGCGCCATTGCTGCTATGAGCGCTACTGCCGTGGGCAGACCCGCTTGTGGCCTGCCGCGATGCAGGCCCCATTGTCGCTCTGCCGCTGCTGCTGCTACCGCTGCCGTCAGCGCTGCCGCTCCTGAATGCAGACGTGGACGCGGATGCGGCCGCACCGCCTGCAGCCGCAGCAGCCCGCCGCGCCGCCGCTGCCGCCTCATCCTCGCTTTCCGTCCCGCTGTCCGGCTCGCTCGCCGACGAACCCCCCAGAGAAGCCGCTGAAACCGGAATCGTGTACTTGTGCACCAGCCCGGATTTGAGCAGCTTCTTCTCGGATGTGCTGGCGCCTGCAGCACCGCTGCTGGTCGCCGCTGGTGCAGAAGGTGTGGCGCCGCTGTCTATGCTTGCAACGCTGGAGGTGCTGCTGATGCTGGCGGCGCTGGCGCTGCTGGTGCTGGCGCTGCTGGTGGACGCAATGCTGCTGGGCAGGTTGTTGTACTTGACAAGGCGGCGGTTGCACTCGGCCTCCAGCTTTAGCGCCAGGCTGATGGGCGGGCTGAGCGATAGGGCACGCATGGATTTGATCAAATCCACTAGGCTGGCATCTGACAACACTGCCACATCGGAGTGCTCCAGGCCCTGCGCAAGACCAATTGCACACATAAGCACCACTGAAACAAGAACAACACAGAAACAGACACTGTTGCATATCAGATTGCATCCTTGTAACTGTCAGAGATGCGGTAAGCAGGCTTCACCACCAGTGATGCATGCCGCAAAGCCATATCCGTTATGCCTCATGCTGCGGTGCTCCATTCACGCAGCTTTGCCACATCGTCCCCTCACTTAAACACGCACCCTGAGCAGCGTGTCGGTCCAGGGCGGCAGCGGCAGCCCCAGCTTGGAGATGGAGTGCAGCAGCGCGTGCGCCGGCTCAACACCCAGCACGGGGGTGCCAGGAGGCAGCGGGAGGCCCTGCACACAGCACCACACACATGCATGCAGGGCAGTCAATTCCGGTGTACACATATCTACCAACGTGCAATATGTGCGCATGCGGGCCATGTGTGTTCTGCGTCGGCTTAGCACGTACGCCGAATCAATCAACACGGCCACGCACACCATAGTGCAGGTAACCATCGTAGCGCACCCTAAAAAGCACTGGTTTCACCAAGCATTACCACCCACCCTGTGATTTGACCATGCAGTTGCGTCGCCTTCGTGGCCTACCCTGCCCTTTTGACCATGCAGCCCCACATGAGTGACACGATCCAGCCGCATGCCCATGCGGCATTCAAATAGCTCCGCCCATCATCGCACACAATCCCACCCCGCCTCCTTCCACCGCACCACAACAAGGGCGCACCTGCTGGTGGTGCTGATCCGCCGCCATGAGCTGTCGGCCAAACGCATCGTACGCCGCATGCAGCCACTGCGCGGGCGGCGGCGTGCCCATGTCCGCCAGCGCCCACAGCATGGTGGACAGCAGCAGCGGGTCGGCGGAGGGCACGTACACCAGCGTCGCCTGCAGAGAGAGGTGGTGGTGGTGAGGGGTGGGTGATGCATTGCTATGTGACAGCGTACACCAGTATACATCTTGGATGGTAGCACACACAGCCCAAACACAATGGACGATGTGTAGCAAGGAAAAGGGAGGCGGGGGTGGGGGTGCGGGAGGGAGAGACGCGGGCAACGACTTTGTCATTGCATAACGACACACCACCATCATGCAATGAACCGTAGCACCCTAGAAGCCGAGCCCCGCCTCTCACCTGCAGCAGGCAGCTGATCTCCTCTTCTGATGGGTGGTACTCAAACTTGGCGAGCGCCCACAGCACCTGCATGCACGCACACGTGTCGTTCAGCGCAGCACAGCAGACACGCACAACGCTGTCGCACCATAAGAGCGCTGTCATGAATGCATGGCGCGCGTGAGGTGCACTATTTCATCAAAAGCTGCTGGCCCGTGAGACAATGACGCATGCGTAAAATGACCGTGGTGACTGGTTGCAGGGTTGGGATGCCATGTGATGTGATGTGCCTGGCATCCCAACAACATGCAGCGGTGATCTGGGTCCGTGATACCGTATACCATGCGAAATGGCAAACAGTGACACCGCGTTACCTCACCGCGACATCTATGCAATGTGGGTCAACGACTGTGGTACACACATGGGCATGCAAGCGCACCTGTGCGTAGTCCAGTGCGTTGGGCAGCAGCTGCTCACTGCTGCTGGGCACCACCGCGCTGCCATCCTGGATGTGGTTGAGCACGTTGCGCACCTGTATGGCGATCACGTGAATGCAATCATGCAAATGACAATCATCGCGCATGTGGCGCCAGACAGTTTAGGCCATAGGAAGGACAGGGCTCACACTGCGAGTCGCAGCCCTGTGACGCGTTCAGATGCTCGGCGACACCTATTCCTCCCTGGCTATGGCCCTGGATGATTCATTGCGTTTGCATGCCGCATGCCAGCGCAGACATTACGTTTGGGTGTGCCAGCATGGGCGCTTGTGGGTATTCCTTGCGTGCGCCGCGACAGTCCCTACGGCAGCCTCTCCACCCGTCCCTCACCGTGTTGTCATAGAGCAGGATGCCCATGACTGCGCAGGCCCACAGCACGCTGCAGGCGGGGCGCAGCGTGGTGGCGCTGGGGCGCGTGGCGCCAAAGGCGTCTCTCAGGCGCGAGGAGGTGGCCTCACGCAGCTCCGGGGAGGGAGTGGCGTGGCCTGGCAGTGCAGATGATGAGTCACAAGTCACACGTCAGCAAACACAAACTGGTGCATCGTGTTTGCATTTGGTATCCATATGTACTTCGGTGTGGCGTGGCCTGGCGGCAGCGCGGGTGGCGAGGTAAGTCGCAACCTTTTGCACTTTACATGTAGGGTGTACATACAATGCCACCACCCGTCACGTACAGATTGAACTGTCCGGCAGGGCGCGGCGTGGCCTGGCAGTGTAGGTCACAGTCACAAGCATTGCACACTGTGTGCGCACTGTGTATGCATATGGAAGACTGGAAGCATGGTTCAGCAGGCGGAATGCAAGGGTTGCACTACTGCATTTGCACACAGGCATCCTGCTTGTCAGCCCTGCCGCTCTTCTGTGGATGCATGCGTGCCACACATACAAAGTGGGGGAACAATAGGAAGCGCATCACTTGCCAAGATGGGTTGGCGGTGGCTAGGTGGATCCTCACATATCCACATGCGCATGTTCAAATGTGTGTGAAGCTCACATGCACACCACAGGCACATGGCGTGCAGTGCTGGATTAGGAGTGCGGCATCCAACCGAGGCACGTGCCGGGGCGTGCTGCTCTGCATGTGCAGCTACTAGCAAGGGCCACAGCATTCGAACACATGAACACCACAGGCAGGGCTACGCCGCGCCGCGCTCTTATGGAGCCGTGGTGTGCCATACGTGGTGCTTGCATAAGTGGTTGTGGGCTGCTCAGCCTGCTGGTGGCCTGACGCGCACAACGTTGCCCATGTTTTGAACTTGCTACACCACCGGCTTCCACTCCACCGGCACGACTACAGCTGCTCCACAGGCTGCACTAGCACACGCCATGCTGTCCAGGAATACCCACCACCGAGGACATCATATCCCACCGCTCACCTAGCGTTGCAAACGACACCAGGATGGACGCCAGTGTGCGTGCGTCTGCTGTGCTGCCGAGGTGCGCTGCCACCTCCTTATCCATGCGCAGCATCCATGACGAGCAGGGCTGCCAGTTTAAGCGCGCCAGCGCCAGCAGGCACCTGTGTCAGAGTGCACAAACGCCAACACATGCAAACGTTGGCTGTGTTTGGCTTACGTGGATGTACCTGAATGGCGCACGCGCAAACAGACAAAGCTTTCTACAAGCACACAAAGCCCCGCTCTCGCACTGCGTGGAGTCGTGTTAGCCCCACCTCTGGGTATGTGTCATATGGCTTGAATCGGTGAGAAGCTCAGTGATCATGTAAAGCGAACGGCAACACCGGGTTGATAGGGTGGTCAGGGCATGCACAGGATGATTTTTACTGAGGTGCCGCTTTTACTTGGCCATGTGCCTGAATACGGTGAACACCTTCAATCTACGTGTTTCCAACAAACTTTGCGCAGCGTTGCTCATTTTGTGGACCCTGAGGTCAAAGGACTCAACAGCGAACCCTAGAGTTGCCTACAGATTAAGCTCGGGTGGCTGACTCAGAGATGGCGAGGGGCTGTGGCAGTGCGGTGCACAACAAAGTCCTTGGCAGCACGTGCCGCTATGGTCTGCCGATGAACACTTCCAAACAGAGGCCGCAAGACAACCACTTGTGTAGCCCGGGGGAGGATCCAGAGCCAGTACTACGCACCTGCGAAGCTGACCCAGCTCATAAGAGTTGAGCGAGAGGCCGGTTTCATCCACCATCGACCTGATGAACGACCGGTACATCCCTGACAAAGGCTGAGTCTGGCCGCTCCGTAACTTGGCTGCACACCACAGTGTGTTGGGGACCTGGGAAGGTTCAAAGGCCTGAAGCTTTTCTTGTGAAGCGCACGCAAGGACGTCCAAGAAGCGCTGAAACCCGGGGTCGCTTCGCGCTGTCGTGGGGACGCACTTTGACAGGCGCGCCCAGGCAGTGGTGAGATGCTGTGGCTCGAAAAACGTCCTATGTCGCTGATGAAGGGTCTGGATATCCTGCCAGCTCTCCGCTGTTAGCAGCTGCTCAGTCAAAGCTTGTGAAGATGCAGGTGGCACTGGCGGCGCTGGTGGCGCTGTTGGAGTCACGCGGCGAGGTACGTTAGGCAGTCCGAGCAGCGACAGCGCGCCTAGGGCAGCTTCTGCACTGCTCATGGAGCCACTAGTGCTAGGCTGGTCTGAACCAGCAGATGGAGCAGGAGCAACATCAGCGCTGCTGAGCACGGGCCGAGCAGGAGCTGGGCGATGAGGAGCAGAGCTGCGTGCTTGGCTGAGCAAGAGCGTTGGCAAACGGCTACTCCCATAAGGCGGACAATGCGTCCCTGCCGGTAGCAGCTGAGAAACTCCAGGCGCTGGCCCCTGCCGAGGGATAACAGAAATCCAGCACAGGAATGCAATTCAAAATGCCAGCGACCCACCGAAGCAGCCAGGGGCCACGAGGAGCACCGACTTCAGGTTCAGGCCCGTTGAAGAGGGTCAATAGGTTCGCCACAGAGGGGTAACACGATGTGCAGAGCCTTGGTGAAGAAAATAGCCCGGACGGGGCTCGCCACACGGGCGCAAAAGTGCACTGCCCTTTGTGACCTCGTTCCCAGCAGCATGTTGCACCTAGCAGGACAAGCAGCTATTCATCAGCATGACCAGTGCCCCAGATTTGTTAACTGGAGGACTGACGATTGACAGCGGGGTTGCTGTCGAACCGACTCGCCTTCAGGGGAGCACTCCGGCTCCCTTGGCTCGGCGCGCGCCCTTGAACGAGGCTGTACGCCATATTGTGTGAACGCGAACAAGTGAGCGAGTGTGGCAGTGGCCGGGTTGACCATCAGGCTAAGTTTAGTGCCTGCTCCAAGACAGTCGCATTCGGACCCCCCTCCATGCAAATTCTTGGGCCCAACTACCCCGGGTTCCTTGCTCACGCTGCTGTGCCCCCTTGACTATTGATGACATTTGCAACTCTGCACTTACGTCTTGAGCCTTCTCAGCAGGCCTGGCTTGCAACAATCCTGAACCACCAACAGAATGGCGCTGCATTGTAGGCCACACGTAAGGCTGCGCTGGTTAGGAATATGTCCGAAACATGTCGGTGTTTCAAGTGGATAAGACCCTGGGATTCTGCATCTCTGCTGCCTGTGCTGAGACTCAAGGGTCTGCAACCGCAAAACAACCAAGAGCGCGTGTTCCTCGCCAGAACGCCCACTCGCTGATGATGGGCCTTCATTTGGAGTGCCATGGAGAACTGAGAGCCAAAGCAGGGCATGGTTTACAAACAAAACGAAACCCGGCTTCCGGTAAGAACTGCAGTCAGTGTGACCCAGGTTACGGGTTCGGGCAACCGAAACCATGCTCTGTGGGCCCACTTGACAGTGCACGTGTGTGTGCACACCAGGCAGATACAAGAGTTAATCATATGTTGGATTATTAGACGATGTGACAGTTGAGTTTAGCACACGTGTGCCAGTGAGGAAGGACATCGTCAAGGAAACAGCCACCGCTGTTTGTGCGAAAAGGCAAGGTTTCCAAGTTCAGGAGTACTGAGTACTGTAGGCATGGAGACATACAAGCTCTTGTGCGAAGAAAAGCAATCAGGTGTACAAGTAGATGCCACGCTCGTTCACGCGTCGAGCCCTTGCCCGATGGTGACCTGACGCCAAGCAACGGTAGTGCAGAGACGGCGACAAGTTATAGCTGAGGCTCGTAGCTGCGGCTTCGCAACTCCAGCTCCTTTGCAGCTGCCAGCAACCCCTGCGGCACCGCCTTGGCCGCGGTAGCTCCCACAGGTACTGCGTATGCAGGGCCGTGGTCGAAAAGGCCTGCAAGCGCTTCTGAGTTGAGCTCAAAGTCAGGGTACTCGGAGGCCTCGTTCCACTCCAGGGGCCTTCCCGCTGTGTGCCATGCACTCCACCCTGCAGCACGTACAAGGGTGGTGCACATCACGTCAGCACACTGCCCATCATACCCTGGAGTGGAGTTGTGCGCAGGCATGTGCCATGCAGTACTGCAGCATGTACCACATGCACAAAGTCCACATTGCTCACAGGCAGGTGTTTGTCAGCTACACATTATACATGGGAGCTGCACGCATGCGCAACGCTGGCACTGACTGCTGTCCGCTGCTACAGACACATCGTCATGACCCGAATGCAAGGACATGCCGTTTCTGCACGCCGCCGTTCAGGGCGACCACAGCTTCACACCGCCCTACCCCACCCCCATCAGCGCCTCCCACTCCAAACACACGCACGCCTTCTCCCCCAAACGTCTCCCCCCGCACCTGGCGACAACGCCACGACCTCCCCCAGGATGATGAGCGTGGGCGAGCGCAGCCCGGCGCCCACCGCGCGGGCCTGCAGCTCCGCAACCTCGCCGTACACAACGCGCCGCCCGGAGGTCGTGCCGCGCTCCACCGCGACTGCGGGGAGAGACGCGGGCATGCCCGCGCCCAGCAGCTGCGCAGTGAGGCGGCCCAGCGTCTGCGTAAGGGGGGAACAGCAGAGCAAGCCAGGTTAAGGGTAAATCCAGGATAGTCCATGCATGGTGCAAACACACCAAAGTCACACGTCTCAGCTTTTGCTATGCGAGTTCTTGCCAGCAAGCTATCAGCCGCCCCCCTCTCCCTCCGCCCATATGCCCCTGCTGGCTTCTGGTGCCCCTCTTCCCCCATGCAAACGCCTCCGCTGACAGACAGCTTTTGGCACTTTGCACATTGCCACCGCCGCACCTGCAGTCCCATGAACCACTCATGCAAATGCCCCTGCTGGCAGCTTCTCGCACCCCCTCTTCCCCGCCCAAACGCCCCGTGAATTTGGCAGCTTTTGACATCTCACACATTGCCCACCGCAACTGCAGACCGATTTTCACCTCACGGGAAGCACAACGCATGCCCATGGGAAGCAAATACCAGCACCTCTCACACCCCGTGTACACCCCATCACATCCGCACGCACCTGCAGCCCCATGTAGACCATGAGCGTGGTGGAGGGGTCTGCCGCCAGCGCCACCGCCTCGTCCAGCGCCTCCTCGCCGCCCTCGCGGCTGTGGCCAGTCAGGTAGCGGCAGCTGGTGGCCACGCCGCGGTGCGTCATAGGGATGCCAAGCTCCGCGCAGATGCCTGAAGACGGATGAACGCATGGCCAGCACAGCAGCACGTAATCCATGAGTGCACTTGCGGTCAGGAGGGAAGGCAGCACCGCAGCATGCTTCGGGGGTCCATTTCATATGGTCGTTGAGCGTGAGAGGCATGGACACGCACATGCGCCGCCCTTGCAGAATCACCATGTGCACCCTGCATGTGGTCCAGCATGTACGCCCATGCCGTCTTTGTACTGACGCTCTCGGCGCGTCTACGCATGTGCGTGCTTTGCCACGTGCCGTGTGTGCATGCGTGGTGCACAGCCGCAAAGCGGGCGCCAAAGGCTCCCACGCTAGCGGGGCGAGGCTGGCGCAGTGCTGACAACGAGGACTGCCAAGCACTGGACAAGGCTCGAGCGGTGGCAGAAGTGAAGCGAGGAGTGTGATAGTGTGTGGAGGAGGGGGGGCGGGGGCTTTGGGCCGTGGACTGTGGGGCGTAGAGCTGTTTGAAGCACTGGCAGTCGCTGAATGTTGGCGCCTTGCGGTGCACTTGCATGCAGCTCAGCCACGATGCCTATCTGGCAGCGACGCCTATCTGGCAGCGAGCATATCTTGCAGCACGCATGCATGTCTGCAGTGTGCGTATCTGCAAGTGGGCGTACGGAAATGGAGGTGGTCTCCAGGGCAGGCAACGTGCATGGCTGCTTGTGCGCTGTGACCGCTGTGACTGGCAGCAGCTGCACATAACAGCATCAGCGCGCGCTCACCTGCGGCCGCCGTGATGCCCGGCACGGTGTGCACCTTGACGCCGCGTGCGCGCAGGTACTGCGCCTCCTCACCGCCGCGCCCAAACATGAAGGGGTCCCCCCCCTTGAGCCTCACCACGCGCGCGCCGGCCTCTGCGAAGGCCAGCAGCAGCTGGTGGATCTCGCCCTGCGTGCGCGTGTGGTAGCCGGCGGCCTTGCCGACGTACACCATGCGCGCGCCGGGGTGGATCAGCTGCAGGATCTCGTCGGACACGAGCCTGCACGGGGGGGGGGTGTAGCAGGGAGGACACGTGGTGGGGATCAGGCGAAGAAAGCAGGCTTACGTTTATGGGTATGTTTACTCTTAGGGATGCGTGCTTCGCCAGTCAAAACACAGTCGCCGCAAGGACAACGGCGTTTGGGTTACAGCAGGGGAGGCAAAACATACGGTTCAAAACACTGAAACCAGTGTAGCTAAGCATGTTTACAACACACTATGCTGTTAACCCTCCGGGACGTGTACGGCAGGGGTGTGCAAGGAGTTGGGAGAAGCCAGCCGTCGAGAAATGCATGGAGCGCCGGAGTGCAGCCATGTAGGCCCCGATACATTTGCCTGTGCTATGCAAACCCGCATTCAGCAAATTGCACCCTCTTGTAACACACAGAAACACCCTGACACTGATTTGGCACGCTACTGCACCGGGACGCTCGTCAGTATGCCCCCAAAGCCGTGCACAACAAACACAGTAAGAAGCTGGTAGACTGTTGGAGTTCATTCTCATTCCTGCTTGCTCACCTGTCATAAAGCACGACGTCAGCCGTCTGCATCAACTGCACCGCGCGCAACGTCAGCAGGCCCGGGTCACCAGGGCCAGTGCCGATGAGGAAGACGTCGCCAAGCACGTTCGGCTGCTCTTTCCCTGCACGTAATCAGCCAGACTGCGTCAAGCTGCGGTCGCTTGGCGACGTGCTGATTAAGGCTGTGAAGGCAAAGTGCTGGTGCTTCAAGGGGTAAAGCCAGTGGTGCAGTGAAGACTGACTAGTTACAAACCACGGCAATACTAAACATGCTGTACCAGTGCACACTACACCGCCACATGCGCAGTCAAGGCCCGAGTACAGACTGTGCAGGCCTGTGACCATATATGTGCGCACCTTGGCACCGGGCATGGTACTCCTCGAGAAACGACTCCAACGCCATGCTATCCTCAGGCCTGAGGGAGAACTCTCCCTGGCCCTTGTCAGGCACAGCAGCAAGCCTGCTGACCACCTGGTTCGTTCCTGCCTGTCGAAACACACCATGGTGGCTGCTCCGTTCAAGCCTGGGGCTGTGACGTTGACCCACGCGACTTTGAGGCAGCGCAAAACCGTTACAACGGCCACTGAAGCCAGCTGGAGCGCTGCATCGCCCACTGTTCAAGCTTGTCGCGAAGCGCTCTCCCAAGAGTACAGTCATTTGATACCACTACAGTGAGGTCACAGGCAAAGCAGCGCAATCAGTGGCGCCTTGGAGCAAGGAATTTGCTCTAACGCTGTTGCGAAGCGTTGCAGCAAATGTCCGACTGCGCGGGTGTATAATGTGTTGAAGAGATTGGTCGTGGTGGCCCCTTCAATGCTTGAGAATTGGTTTGCAAGAAACCAAACGTCGATATGTGTGGTGCCCAAAACAATACAGCGGACTGTGTGTAGGGGCTTCGTTATGAGAACCGGGGCCATCAGCAAGCCAATACACCAGGGACCAACATTGTACGGGTTGTTCGTCCCATGACCCCAGGTTTAGGGGCACTCTGCTTTGGAGACGCTTGGTCTCCTTGGGAGAGGAACATGCATACAGCCATACACCAATACCGGAAGTGACAAAGAATACAAATGCAATTGTCAATTAGGCCAGTGCACGCAGTGGCAATTGTCCCAAACAAGTCCCAAACAAGTACAGCCGCCTTCACGCAACAAATTGCAACTGTGTTGTGCAGAGTTCAACGCCTGACCACAACACAGTTATGCAGCTCATACACTTGTTCGCGGTGTCTCCGTATCCAGCGCGTGCTGTGCAGCTCAAACAGGCCTGGTTTGTGGCGATGGCGCTTGCGCACGTCAAGGCGGGCTGCCGCGTGTCCATGGTTTGGCAGCTGTGGCTCAAAGCAGTTTGACAAATACACACAGCCTGTGCTGTGTCGGCTTGTGGGGGCACCTGTGAACAGCGCACGCTGACAGCACTTTGTTATAGCTTGCTTATCCGCAGCACGCAAGTTATGCCGACACAGCGTGCGTTCAGTTTGGACAGCTGTCTTGTCTCAACCGTTGACTTTCTGCAGTGTGCCAGGAAAGGCGTTACAGTCAACCCATGAGCACACCTCAGCTTGCTCGGTAAATGCTCGGCGTAAGCACTTCTCAAGGAGGAAGTATTGCTGGGACAACCGGGAACAAAAACAGCTTTGGCTCTCGGCAGGATGCTTCAGAAGGCTTGATGATGCGGCAGGTACTGGCACGTCTACTCAGCTATCCCAACAAATTGAGGTCCAGACTCCGAACACGCTGACCTGCATGCTGACTGGACAAGCAGGCCCCAACCCTGAGCAAGGTGAACTCTGGGTGAAACCGCCAGCGACCCCTGTCCATGGCAACAGGACAGGCATGCGTGCGCAACACGGCCGCAAGAGCAGCAGGGTGCCCCCCCCCCCACCCCTCGGAAGAAGTGGATGGAGCGCGCCCGTGCGTGATGGCAAGCACATGCAGCGCTGGGTGGTACGGAGATGCACCCACACAGAATTCGCATGCGCCGAGGTCCACATGCCAGCCGGCGGCAACGCTGACTGGCTATCGCTGCAGCACCTGATTGTTGTGGTAGGCGGTATCATATCACAAGTATCGCCAGGGTCAGCAGCGGCGATGCCGCCGTCAACGCACACAACAGCGTGAAACCCGACCTCAGGGTCTGCATGGGCCAGCTGAGGCATCGCCCGCTGCACAGCTGCAGGAGTAGGTGTGCCTGCTGCATCATACCTACCTTGATATGTGTATTTGTCATGGAGTAGAGCATACTGCCAGGCGTGGTTTGGCTAAGTGGCCTGGTGTGGCGACACAGGTAGCACAGGCGGCAGCGCTTCGCATCTTGCTACTCCCGCCTGGCCTGCGCTGCTGCGAGGGCGTCAGCGGGAGATGCAGGGGTGGCAGCGGGAGGCCTGGCAGGAGCTGCGATGCGTCTTCGACGCATCAGGGAATCACGCCACATGCATCGCGCCGGTGCCATGCAGCTGGACCATGCTGTGCACGCTCACCGCCCGCATGCGCGAATGCAGCTGACGGTTTGCAGTGCTTGCGGGTGGTGTGGCTGAGTGTGCGCATCTTGCAACGCTCCCCCCCACCACCACACACACACACACTCATCAGGTCCGCCTCATCAAACAGGTCTGTCTCATCAGACCTTGCTTGCATATGCGCATACAGATTTTGCTGTACGATGCAGCGCATGCATGCAGGTTAGGTGGTTAAGCAACTAGAGCAGACCGAATCCGTATGCAACGGCGGCTTACCCTGGTTTTGCCTGGAGCTGCATACCTGGAGCTGCACCGTGTACAGTACTGAGGGGTGTGGTTGACGGCGGGGCAGCAGGTAGGCGAGCACAGACGAGCTGATGGGCCGGCCCATCCAGGCATGCGCATACACCAGGCAGGTCAATCCTGCACTGCTGGCGTCGCTGCTTGCCAACCACTGCACTGCACTGCTCTGGGTTCATGCACAGCACATATCGGCAGCCGAGTGGTGTGCTCGCTGGTGTGCATGTTGCATGTACGGCACGGTGGTGGCAACCACGGCATTTGAACAATTTCTGCTCAACGTGATGAATGGATCGTGCGCGCCTCCACGGAACTCCTCTTCCCCCCACAGTGACCTCCAGCTGACAATAAGGATAAAGGTGGCTCAGCGCTGCTCACATGAGATACAATTTCCTAGGAAAGCAATTGATGAGAGCGACCCCCAGCCCCCCACAACCACCCAGCTGGTGGGGGTGCTTCAGACACCATGCATGTCCTCATTTACACATTCCAATCTGCCACCGACGCAAGTCAGCAGACGGCGTGGGCAAAGGGGAAAATATCATCTGCATCATTGTGCCTGCAGCCCTGCACCCAAATGTTTCCACGTAGGACCTGTGCGAGGCCACACACACACACACCATGTGGGGGACCACACACACACACATCGGGGGGGACGGGCGTGCTAGACACGTGACGGTCTACAGTCCGTCAGGCCGGGGAGCCGCTTGAGGCCAGGCCCGACACACAGCGTCTCGCTGCTTGCTTTGCCTGCAGCATCGCATGTGCATGCATGCTGCCTGTGCACATGGCATTGCACATTCGCTTGG
>BDDA01001321.1:0-20837 GCA_001662385.1 Chlamydomonas asymmetrica | reverse complement strand
ATTTTTTTTTTTTTTTTTTTTTTTTTTGGACGGGAACGGTTACAGGCTAGGACATCCCTTGCGGTGAGCTTTCCTTGCAGCTGTCGACGACTGACACAGGTCACACACGGCAGCCATTGCTTGCTTGCTCCTTTCCTTGAAGACCACTTTGCTTGCGCACAAATCAAGGTTACAGAGTTGCAGCTGTTGGCATAAACTGTATGTGCTGCCCAAACGTTCTTCCAAGCTCGAGCGAGCGAGGATGTATGGATGGAGCTGGCGAGCTTTTCACTTCAGTAATCTGAGCTTGCTGGATGGCTGCCCCCCGTATGCACACACAGTGTCACATAATTCGCTATTGACATTGTACATCGACAATGTCGTTATCCTTGTTAATGCCATTGGCTTCCAGTGTGCTTTCCTGCCGCGTCCACCATCCGTCGCCAACTGGCACCATCATCATCGTCTGACAGCCAGCAGTGGGAGGCGGTGCCCCTGCCGCAGCTGCGCCTAGGCGACACTGTCCAGTGCTACGTGCGGCAGCCCACCTTCAACGCCGCCGATGGCACGGTGGGCTCGGCTGCCGGCGGCGAGCTGTCGACCTGCCGTGTGTACGGCTACAAAAAGGCGTCCAGCAGCACCGTCTCCCAATACACCTTCATCACCTATGAACGCCCTGACGCGGCCGCTGACGCTGTTGCTGACCAGCGCAGGGATTTCTCCTTCCCTGCCGCCGACACGGCCGGCGACGACGCAGCTGCAGTTCCTGGCGGCGTGCTCATGGCGTCGGCAAACCACCACGTGTTGGACGCGCGAACGGGCCAAGCCGTTATGGCCGGCTCTGTGGCGCCGGGTGACTGGCTGCTGGTGGCAGTGTCAGGTAGCAGCAGTGGCGTCAGCGGCGGCGGTGGTGCGTCTTCCACGCTCGTCCCAGCCCGCGTGCTGGCCGTCACGAGCGCTCCGGCGGTCGGCGCGTTTGTGCCGTTGCTTACGCGTGGCGGGCTGCCGGTGGTTGACGGTGCGGTGGCGTACCCCACCTCTGGCTCGTCTGATGTGGGCCTGGACGCCAAGCATTGGGTAAGTGCACTTGCCTGCCCAGCGAATAGGGACTTGCCTTCATTTCTGGTTTGGTACAGCGTGCGAGCATGCACATGCTTGCCCTTCGCATGCAATCCATTCCTGTGTACCAACTATGTACATGTCTCATGCATCCCCCCTTTGCTGATAGTGCCATCTCCACATCCATGCGTATGCGTGCAGGGCCAGTACTACCTCGCCGCACCCATCTGGCAGGCAATGGAGACCACCAGCACCACTCCCGCTGCTGCTGACGGCATGGCCATGATGACCCTTGCCGAGCTGGGCGCCAGGGAGGGGCAGAGCGTGGGCGCCTTCACGCAGAAGGTTTACGCCGTTGCCGCCGCCGCCGTCGAGCAGGGCCGCACGTTCCACGACTGGGCGGGCATGGCGGCGGAGATGCATGCCGCCATCAGCGAAGAGGGCAAGGTGTACAGCGAGGAGGAGGCGCTGGCGGTGTACGATCGCCACATCAGCCGCCCAGCCCCGGTTGCGTAGCTGCGTTGGCTGACCTAAGAAGCACACCACGCACCCTGCACCTGTCTATCTCTTTGCAGTCGATGCAAGAGTAGTGATGGAAGTGGGGCTTGGCATGCACGAGGTGCTCCTTTGTCGTGCCGCAGTGTATTTTGCTGTGTGTATGCATGCAGTGAAGGAACGTGCTGTTTTTGCAACGTACGCAGATGCCAGCAAGCATTGCTTTGCTGTGTAAGCCTTACACATGTGTAGCGGTGTGATCAAAAGTGCACATGTGAATAAAGCGTTTACATTCAGGGTTAAAATACATCCGCACATACATCGCGTGCCAGTGTGCCATGCATGCACCCACATGCACAATCTGAATTGGAAGAAGCTGCGTGCTGTTGTCCGCTTGCTCGTGCTGTCTTGCACGCTCTGCCTGTCGTGCGCTTCAATTCTCTTGTGTACGCTGCCGCAATGCGTTCTCCTGTCTGCACCCATCACAGCTGCAAGGGCGTTGCGTGGGTATCGGCGCTGTCGGTGTGCTTGATTGGGTCGCATCCGCATGTGTTGGGTCAGCACATAGTGCATGTTACTTCACTGCTGTTAGTTCCAGGCCTGCCATGCATTGCAAGCCAACAGCCACCGTGCCCTGCACTCATTGCTGACCTTCCCGCGCCACCACCACCCGCTGATAGGTGATACTGCAGCACTAAAGATCCAAGGTTCCCACCGTTATATGCACTGCTGCGATGCGCTCTCTTGTCCGCACCCATCACAGCTGCTAGGACGTTGTGTGGATATCGGCGCTGTCGGTGTGCTTGATTGGGTTGCATCCGTATGCCTTGTATTAGCTCATAGAGCATGTTGCTTGCCCTGCTAGCTGTTCCGGGCCTGCCATTCATTGCAGGCTGACTGTCTCCGCTCCCGGCACTGACTGCTAAGCCCCCCCCCCACACACACACACACCACCATGCTTTGCTGATGCATGATAGCAATAGATATCTAAGGTTCCCAACTTAGCATAGCGGGTGTTGTGGGCTCACCCGCATGCCATCATGGTGGCAGTGATTGCCCGGGAAATAAACATGTCCGAACACATGCATGCACATGCATGCCCTTGAGGGTGTCGGGCTGTGCCGCTAGATGCATTGGTGACCGTATAGTACAGGTCTGGTTCCGCTCCCAGCTCCTTCATTATGCGATTGGTGCGAACACATATACTGTCCCTGCTGTAGGGGTTACGACGGGAATAGGTCGGGGCATGCATACGCTGGTAAGATGGTAATACAATATGTACATCACATGCATTGCTGATGACATCCGAGTTCGTTTTTCGTGGATGGATGCATGCATCCAGGATGCATGCGGGCTGCCAGCGCTAGATTGGCAGTGTTCGTTATGCAGCAGCTGATTGCCAGTATAGTAGCTGTCCTGTACAGTATGGTATGGTATGGCAGGGTGGCACGGTACACTTCGAATGAATGTGCATGGGTGTCTGCTTGCCTGTACAGCATGTTATGGAGTGGTCAATGCTGACATGTATGGTGCCCCTAGGATGCACATGCGGTGTTTGCTGTTGGTGAGCAATGTACTAATGCGCGCCCAGTAACGCGTGCATGTATGCAAGTGGCAAGTTGGCTGCATTTTACGTTACGGCGTTCAGTTTGGCAGCAGCCTCGACATGCATCGGTCAGGCAGAGGCGCGCCGCCAGCACGCTTGCCCACTGTGGTGCTGCCTGTAATACTGTTTTGTGTGCTCATGTCACGCATGTACACCCATTGGGTGTCACGCATGCACGTGTGACCGATACCGGTGGGGGGCAGATCGCTCAATCAGCGCCAACCCGCAAAGTGCCAACAGAGCATCCCATAGCCTGTCGCAGCCTGTGGGTTCTTGGTGGTGTGCCTGCTGTATGTGACAGCACCTTACGTCCAGCAGGCACTGGCGCTTTGGTTTGTGCCTTGCCCACGTTTGTGCGCATGCATCATACACATGCAGGCAGGTGAGCGTGTGGGGCCATTGCATTCTTGCAACATGGTCTTGCACTGTTCAGATGCCCAGACCCAACGCCAGTCCTGGTTTGTGCACATGCGGCAGGCAATTTCACACATCACAGCGATACGCGTTGTAGCAGTTGCAGCCTCAAGTGCTTGGAATGCTAGCTGTCCCTGCTCCCCGGCTCGTCATGAAAGAGTCCTACACACAGACGACCTTACGATGCCACGGTGTACCAGGCGGCGGCGGCAGGTATGCACGCCTGCATGGGTGTGTGCGCATGCGTAAGCTGCGTGCGTGGGCGTGGTTGCTGGATTGACGCACTTATGTGAGGAAGTCCCTGGCAGTCACCACACTTGAAACCTTGTTTGCTGGGGTGCAGGACGACAGCCGACAGGGGTTATGTGTGACATATTCAGGAGTCGCAATACCTGGTACTCAAGGGACGTTGTAAGTGCTCTGCAGGTACAAGCTCCCGATGAGAAGCTCTCTCAAGCGAGCTGTCAGAGAGGTTTAACTTGGCGTCCGTGAACAACAGCGAGAACCCTGCCATGTGTGCGTCGTCCGTGTACATTCGTGTAATTTCGCTTGCAGGTGTCAGCACAGACCCCTTGAGAGAGCACTCCATTGCAGGCTTAAGCCACTCTGCCCCATCTGCATGACTTTTCTAACTGGTGTTTCACTAGCAGTGTTTTATTTGCTGACGCCGTACTTATGCCAGTAGGCCAAGCAAGAGAACGACATTTGAGACCAACAACCCGTGCAGCGGCTGCCTGCCCCCCCCCATCTTTGCAATAATACAGACGAAAAGGTATGGCGGGCAAGCAGCGCGGGCGGGTGAGCTCCTCATGCAAGATTCCGCGTCATCAAGGCATGCACCGCGCACGTGCGTACGTGTGGCTCGTTTATTATCACCTCTTCCTGTGCACTATACTTTGCTTGGAACTGGTATGGTTTACTGCTGGCTAGACGGGCCTATTTCTATGTCTGTTTTACTTGGTCGCTTGCGTTTGCTTCAAGTGATAGGCAGCAAGCGCTTGGAGTTCAACCGGCCACATCACACGGGTCGCGTGCAGGCTGCGTGCGTACTTGTCCACCACCGTGTGCTTCCTCAGTGTCCAGTGCGGGTGTAGATAACTGCATTCCTGTCAGACTGCCGAGCACTTGTGAGACTCTGAGCACAATCCAGCCCTCTGAGCATCGACATTTACACCTCTACCAGCAAGAGCTGCTTACGCGGCACACACGTTGTGGACAACTACTCTTTTTACAGAAATGCCATTGGTCCGTTTGTTGGTTCTGTATGTGGACATGGCTGCCATGATTCACAGGATGACGACAACCTGCGGCCTCTGCCGCCGCTGCTACGGCCGCCCGCTGGTGGTCGTGTTGGCAGCGCTGACACTCTTCGCTGCTGTTGGCGCTGATGCACACGGCCCTAACTACATCGACCCGGTCAGCACTGCTGACTGTAATGTCACTATCACATTGTTCGAGGACCCAGTGGATCCCGATGGTCCACGCCAGGTCGTGTTGGTGACACAGCTCAAGACTGTAATCAACGCGGACGGGACGATGAGCTACAACCCAAACGTGTGCGGCTGCACGGTGACGGAAGTACCAGTCCCCCATTTCAACAATATCCTCTTCGAACCCATCGCCCACGACGTGCCGTGCGGTGAGAGTGAGGTGCCGAGCAGGCCTTACCTTGTGCTGCAAGTATGGTTGGCAGAATGCTGGCCATTAGCCAAGCATATTCCATGCATGGCATGGCCAAGGCCCGAGCTTTCATACATGCATGGCCATAGCCTATTTCAGACCTGTGTTGCCTAGCGTGGGGTTGATGATGCTGTTTGTAACTTTGTATGAAGCGTCTTGTCACACGCAACTGTACGCCTCGTCGCCACCGAGGCAGCAGAGCTGCTGTACCTCTACGCACAGCCATGCAACGAGTTCAGCATGAAATTCCAGCCTCTGTTTTGAATGCATGTTTGCGCCTGTTTCGCCGCTTGTTTACGGTGAGCTGACCCATGATATGTAGGTTGTGTGAACGGACACGGCTTGCTGGCTTGCTTACCTCCCCCACACCTCAGAATTTCCCAAATTCACAAAATTATCCAATTGTTGGTTCTGGTGTGTGTGTTCTTGATGCCACTGCCTTTGATTGCAGTGTGCTTCCCTGCCGCGTCCACCATCCGTCGCCAACTGGCACCATCATCATCGTCTGACAGCCAGCAGTGGGAGACTGTGCCCCTGCCGCAGCTGCGCCTAGGCGACACGGTCCAGTGCTACGTGCGGCAGCCCGCCTTCAATGCTGCCGATGGCACGGTGGGCTCGGCCGTGGGCGGCGAGCTGTCGAACTGCCATGTGCACGGCTACAAAAAGGCGTCCAGCACCACCGTATCCCAATACACCTTCATCACCTATGAACGCCCGCTGGCAGCCGCTGATATCAACAAGCAGGGAGAGTATTCGCTCACCGCCGCCGCCATGGCCAGTGACAACGCAATTGCGATTCCTGGCGGTGTGCTCATGGCGTCGGCAAACCACCACGTGTTGGACGCGCAAACGGGCCAGGCTGTTATGGCCGGCTCTGTGGCGCCGGGTGACTGGCTGCTGGTGACAGTGTCAGGTAGCGGCAGTGGTGTCACCGGCGGTGGGTCTGACGCGCTCGTCCCCGCCCGCATGCTGGCCGTCACGAGCGCCCCGGCTGTCGGCGCGTTTGTGCCGCTGCTTACGCGTGGCGGGCTGCCGGTGGTTGATGGTGCGGTGGCGTACCCCACCTCTGGCTCGTCTGATGTGGGCCTGGACGCCAAGCACTGGGTGAGCGCGCTTGCTTGATTTTCCAGCGAATAGGGTCTTGCAGCCTTTCAGGGTGTGCTTTGCATGTACACCGCTGAAATTTTGGATGCATAGCGCGCGTGCATGCTTATGCTTGACCTTCACAGCATGCATGCTGCACACACAAGACAAGTCACATACGAACACTTCAAATCATATCTTTCAGTGAGAGTGCAAACTAACATGTACCGGTATGTATTTCATGCCATGCGTCCACCCCTTGTTGCTGGGTGTGCCTTCTCAACATGCATACGCGTGCAGGGCCAGTACTACCTCTCCGCACCCATCTGGCAGGCGATGGAGACCACCAGCACCACCGCTGCTGACGATGACACCAGCGGCATTACGATGCCGACCCTTGCCGAGCTGGGCGCCAGGGAGGGGCAGAGCGTGGGAGCCTTCACGCAGAAGTTCTATGCAGTTGCTGCCGCTGCCGCCGAGCAGGGCCGCACGTTCCACGACTGGGCGGGCGTGGCGGCGGAGATGCACGCCGCCATCAGCCAGGAGGGCAAGGTGTACAGCGAGGAGGAGGCGCTGGCGGTGTACGACCGCCACATCAGCCGCCCTGCAGTAGCCCCGGTAGCGTAGCCACCTCGAACCCTGAATACCCCCAACCCTGAAACGCATCACGCACCATGCATGCAGTGTTGGTCGATCAGCACTCACGAGAGATGATAGTGGCAGTGGCAGTGGGGCTATTCCTGCACGGGATGAGTTGGTTGTGGTCATAAGACGAAAAATACATGCAAGCTGTGCGGTTGTCCGCTGGCATAGCTAGCCGTTCACAGATTGGTTGAAGAATATATCCCGTGCATGCAAGCTTGGTGTTGTGGGATTTTACAGGCCCATTAACGCCAGGCCCCTTAACGCCAGGCCCATTAACGCCAGAATGGATGCAGCCATGTTATCCTTTGTATGCATGTTGGCATTCTGGACAAGCACTGAAGTTGGCCATCATTAATCCAGTTTACACAAATACACGTAATGAACATGCATATAGCGCTTCCAATGGCAGCTTTGTTAGTGAATAGTGACACACAGTCGTTGTACACCGCTGCATGCTCAGCTGCCCAGTGGGATTAAAATTCTCAATGGCTGTGTATGTAGCAAGCAATGTTGCATGTGCTGCTTGCGTTGTTTCTGGGGATCCTGTGTTCCCGGCACGTGCAGTGCCTTAGCTGCATGTGTACATTTATGCAGTCATCAAGGAGCCGAAAGCGTGCGTATTGTGCACCGAAGGCGGATGCCAGCATGCTGCAGATGCATGCAAATAGTTGTAATGGTAGTACGTATGTCACAGCAGTAACGGTACATATCAATTTGTAGGCGAACAAAGGGTTTGCAGGATTCCCATGCACCCACGACGCCCACACACCCGCAGTGCACGTGTGGTCTGATGGGAAGCAAATAACTCCAACACACACCTTGACTCTGGAGATAAAAACTGATTGACAAAGCTGTGTGCTGGTGTGGACGAGCCGTAGTACGGGCCGTTGTCTGCTAGCTCGCTTCTGTGCACGCTCTCTCGCTCCACCTACCTACCTGCCTGTCGTGCGCTTCTATGCTCGTTTCCCCTTCTGCCAGTGCCCATTGCGGCTAGCTAGCCATAATGACTATGTGTGGAAAACAACACTGTCACTGTGGTTTCCTGGATCATATTAGTCGCATATGCATGCCCCGGATCAGCACGAGAATACTACTTGCACTGCTGCTCCCGCCATGCCATGCGACAGCCCTCCCCGCACTCATCATTGCTAGTCCGCACGACAGCATGATCATATGCAAGCACGAGCTAATCACAGAAGGTTCCTGCCTGAACACAACAGGTGACGTTGGTTCAGCCATGTGCCGGTGCCATCACGGTGCCATCGATCGTCTGGGAAATCAGGGAAGGTGACACGCTGCACATGACATTGAAGTGGCATATGATGACATGACAGTGCCGCTGTGCTAGATGTGCTAGAACGGGCTAGAAGTCATTGCCGTTGGATTGACCAGTCAAGAAGTTATCAAGCATGCGTGTGTCAATCATGACCTCAGCCCGTGCGCCAAGCAACATACAGCTAATACAGTCCCAACCCAATTACAAGGCAGGCCTATAATACAGCAGGACCAGTTGAAATGCGGTAGCATGCAGGCCCCAGCCTCAGCATACTTCGATCTATCAGCACCCACAAAGGTGGGCTGCTTTGCGATGCTGACAAGCTGGCAAACGTCCACAGCTAACGACACAGCAGACACACACAACTCAACGAATTCAACTCGAATACATGGGAAGCGCACGTCTGCTACAACAGCTGGGTTGGCAATCTGGTGCTGTGAACACATGCATTCGGCTCATTATGTACATCATTGCTGTTGCTTCCATTCGGAGGCGGGCTGCCGCGCCGCGGCGCCACGCATGGTGAGGCCCACCAGAACTGCCAGGCCGTGACTGTAGCCATAGTCGTTGTATCTTATGCCCTGGCGCCTTGCTGATGCACCAGGCATATGTACTCCAGATGCGCCTCGCGTATGCATTCCTCTCACCAAGCACAGTTTGCATGCTGGAGGTTTAGGAGCCCTGTGTGAAGTCCGTGAAACAAAGCAGGAACTTCTTGCTTCTGGAAGAAATAAGGTTGGAACCTGTTCAGAACCGTGTCACCGTCTGTGTATTATTGGGATGGGATTTGCAAGTCCCAAAGTGCACAAAAGGCAGCAGGAGAACTGACTTGCGTCATAAACGGCGCTTGGCTCGTGTGACGTTTGCATCGTGATTATCGACCAGTAGTGGCACCTGCTGAGACCTCTTCATTCTTGCCGCCCCTCCATTCCCGCTGCATCTCAGTAATCATAGAAGGTAAGGTTGGGCACAAGCACGTGCTGCTGTCCCCTGCAGGGCTTGGGTGCCGCGTTCGCACGACAATTATGGCTAATGATTGGCAACGATTGGTCAAAGGCCCTCGCCCCCGCAAGTGCAGCACTTGCTTGTTGCCTTACGTGGCGATGGCATATTGACCGTGTGTGGTTTTATGGCAACTTTGATTGTTCTCTTGATAATGCATATTGGGCGCTTGACGTGCAAGCACAGCAACTTGCAAGCAAGCAAGGATTAGAGGCGATCAAACAAACCCTGTAACTCTGCAGCACCAGACCGTCCTGCATTACCCATTACGTTTTTTTTTTTTTGTGCTTTCTGTTACGATCCTGCCAGGCTGGCACCGTGTTTGCATATGCGACTGGTGTGTTCGTACATACTGCGGCATTCAGTCGCCGCTAGCGCCGCGCAGCCAATAGCTGCGCTGTCAACCTCCCCCCGAGCGGCTTGACATAAACTGCAAACCTCCGAACTCACGTCAGATCCCCCTTGCTTGAACGTATTCCTCGGTGAATCCTGCTGCTTTTGGCTTCATTTTGTGGGCGTGACTACTGACAGGACAGGCTACAGGATGGCAACAACATCGTGCGGCCATCCAGCAGGTGGCACCCACCACTACGGCCCAAGGCTCATGGTTGTGCTGGCGCTGTTCGTAGCCGCTGCTGTTGGTGCTGATGCCCTTGGCTACGGTTACAAGAACATAATCAACACTGCTGACTGCCACATCGAAATTGTCTACACCTATAACCCAGGCGACGGCACCATAGGACAACCGCAGGTTACCCAAGTCAAGTCTGTCACTAATGCGGACGGGACCAAGAGCTACAACCCGGACGTGTGTGGATGTTCTATAAGATTGCTCACCACAGACACAGCAGGATTTTACCAACCCATCGCCCACAACATCCTGTGTCCTGGTGTTTACGACCCTAGCGGTGAGCGTATCAGTGCTAGCTGTCGATTGCATACCAGGGACGAACGACAACGACCATGCTTTCTTGCTTTCCTCACTTGAAGCTTGCTGAGTTCCTCCTTGAAACAAGCTCTTGCAGGGAAATAGCGGATTTCCAGCATGTGCGTGGGGGCCGTTTAGGCTGCTGACATTGCTGCTGTTGGCATGAAAATGATTCCTGCACCTGCGTGACGTGTGATTGGATGCCTGTGCACGCATGCATGACGACACACGCATGCATGATGACACACGCATGTCTAAGTGTATCCAAGCCTGAGAGACTATTGTGACTTCTTGCTCCCGACATACCTCCCTGCATAATTCTCAGCGTCCATTGTGCCGTGCGTGCGCCTGTGACTGCGTGCAGTGTGCTTCCCTGCCGCGTCCACCGTCCGCCGCCAGTTGCCATCCTCGTCCGCCGGCCAGCAGTGGGAGGTGGTGCCCTTGCCGCAGCTGCGCCTAGGCGACACAGTCCAGTGCTACGTGCGGCAGCCCGCCTTCAAAGCCGCCGATGGCAAGGTGGGCTCAGCCGCGGGCGGCGAGCTGTCGGCCTGCCGTGTGTACGGCTACAAAAAGGCGTCCAGCAGCACCGTCTCCCAATACACCTTCATCACCTATGAACGCCCTGACGCGGCCGCTGACGCTGTTGCTGACCAGCGCAGGGATTTCTCCTTCCCTGCCGCCGACACGGCCGGCGACGACGCAGCTGCAGTTCCTGGCGGCGTGCTCATGGCGTCGGCAAACCACCACGTGTTGGACGCGCGAACGGGCCAAGCCGTTATGGCCGGCTCTGTGGCGCCGGGTGACTGGCTGCTGGTGGCAGTGTCAGGTAGCAGCAGTGGCGTCAGCGGCGGCGGTGGTGCGTCTTCCACGCTCGTCCCAGCCCGCGTGCTGGCCGTCACGAGCGCCCCGGCTGTGGGCGCGTTTGTGCCGTTGCTTACGCGTGGTGGGCTGCCGGTGGTTGACGGCGCGGTGGCGTACCCCACCTCCGGCTCTTCTGATGTGGGCCTGGACGCCAAGCACTGGGTGAGCGTGCTTGCTTATCTAGCGAATATAGACTTGAATTTGCAGGTTTCATTTCAGGGGTTCAGTGCAGCGTGCGAGCATGCATGTGCCTGACCTTCATAGCATACATGAGTCATACTAGTTGGGTTGTGCATGCATGCATGCTGCACACACATGATAATTCATGTGCCAAAAACAGCAGCGTTCAATCTCTATCCGGCTGAGCTTACAAGCACATCCCGGTACACACTTTATGTATGCCATACATCCACCCCCAAGACTTGCTGGGTGTGCCTTCCCACATACATGCATGCGTGCAGGGCCAGTACTACCTCGCCGCACCTATTTGGCAGGCGCTGGAGACCACCAGCACCACTGCTGCTGACGACATGGCCATGATGACCCTTGCCGAGCTGGGCGCCATGGAGGGGCAGAGTGTGGGCGCCTTCACGCAGAAGTTCTACGCCGTTGCCGCCGCCGCCGCCGAGCAGGGCCGTACGTTCCGCGACTGGGCGGGCGTGGCGGCGGAGATGCATGCCACCATCAGCCAGGAGGGCAAGGTGTACAGCGAGGAGGAGGCGCTGGCGGTGTACGACCGCCACATCAGCCGCCCTGCCGGCGGCCCGGTAGCATAGCTGCCCTAAGACCTGAAATGCATTACGCATCTCGGTTCTATCCCCTTGCAGTCTCAATAATAGCAGCGGGGCTGTTCATGCACTATGTGGGTCGCTGATTGGGAACCACACACATGAACTGTGTGGGTCTTCTATAGCATGTACAATCACCTGGCCGCTGTCTGTGTGCCTGCGGTGTTATTGTACCGCACGGTGATATCATATATATCATGCGCACTTTTGCCATGACCAAGTGAACATGCAGCGTGAATAATAACAAGCTCCTGCGAGCTTGACTGCTGGTTGTGTCCAGAACAGACCTCCGTTTAGCCGGCCACTTTGCTCCCGCAAGGCGCATGCATGCATGTCCTGTGCACCTGTGCGCGTCGACAAGCATCAGGCAGTACACTGGTACACTGCTGCATGCGAACGGCATGTACATAACGCTTCCTACGGGGGCTTTGTTGGTGACACCGTCGCTATGCCTTCTCTGCATGTTCGGCTAGGAATAATGTGCTCGTATGTTGGCATGCCAAGCAATGCCAATGCCAGCATGCATACAGGTGCAATTTTCGTTGGCGTACATATACACCGAGTTCAGGGTTTCTGTTACTCCCTTGGTGCGCCCACACACACCACCCACACTGGAAACACAATACAGCATGCTTGCCAGAAGCTAGCTGTGTGTGTGCTGTTGTCTGTTCATTCCTGCGCGCTGTTGCGCAATCTGCGTGTCTTAGGTTACTGAACTCTTGCATGCCCTTCTGTCTGTGCCGATTGCGGTGCTCTTCTGCCTGCGCCCATTGCGGCTTGCTGCAATCGATCGGACCACCTGTGCATGCCTCGGATGAGCACATCAGGAATGGTCGTTTCGCTGCTGCTACTGCTGCTCTGAGCCTGCCATGCATCTCCGTACGCTGTTTGCTCATTTAATTCTGACAACGCCCGGGTTGGGTTTGTCGCGCATGTAGGCTCTCAGCGCTTGATTGGCGGTGTTTGTTGCGTCCTGATTGCCAGGAAAGGGGACGGACTGTGCAGTACGGTATGGCACATGGGATCATGCACATGTCCATGCAATAGTGGGGTGCGCTGGGGACGAGTGGGCCAAAGTGATCACACATGGCGACGGTAGATCGTGCCCTGCGTGTTGATTTGTGATGGTTTGCATTAGGTGTTAGTAGTGTGCTGGCCCCCAGCAGCCAGGCAGGGCTTGTGACGGCCCGCTGCCTGTTGTGGCCTTGATCAACCTTGTTTGTAATGTGGTTTCCGTGCGGACATTAGGCGCATCGGAGCGTCACAGCCGTATGACCAATGGGGTGCGGCTCGCTCGCTGAACGTCAACAGTGCGTGCCTCCGTCCCACATGCAGCTGCCGCAGCCTCACTGTTAGCTTCTCAAACTGTCTGTGCACCTGCTGTACGTGACAGCACCTTCCAAGCCACCTTCCGTCCAGCAGGCGATGGTCTGGATTGCCCCACGCCCACCTGTGAGCGCATGCAGGCAGGCAGCACAGACAGAGCAGTGGTGCCGTTGAGTGCATGCAGGCGCCTTCCAGAAATCTGGATGTTATACACCCATTCATCCATGTCTGACCACTAAATGAAAGCTGCTGGCCGTGCCAGGCTGTGACTTGAGCCGAGACAATCAAGGGCTGCTCAAACAATTGTGCATGGAGCATGCGGCAGTGCAACATACACACACGCATTTGGGGGCAAGCAGGCCATGCAGGCTGTAGTCCGTCTTGTCCGTCAAGCCAAGGAGCCGCTAGACGCCAGGCGACACCGTGACACACAGCGAGCGTTTCGCATCAATGCCTGACCTGCAATGCTGCTTGTGCATGCATGTCGCCCTGAACCTGCGCTCCGCATTGCACATGCACCTTGCAAGCTGCTGCCCTTGCATCATTGCCACCTCCGTGCTATCCTCACCCACAAGCTGAGCTAGCTCAGCAGCTGCATCCAAGTACGTGCACCACCCTCCCCTTCACCACCATTCACCCCAGACCGTGGACCACAGGTTGTGCTGAACTCTGATAACTCTGCTCGTGCCTATGTACAGGTGAAGTTTTGCTGTGACCTACAGCGTTGCCTGTTGTCGCTCTGCGCCGCTGTTGCTGAGCTCTAGCCAGGGGTTTGTTGGTGCTCTGTCTGCTCTGCTCAAGCGCACGAGTGAGTTAACACTGCATTTTGGGCTGGGGTGCGCTTCAGCCTTCCATAACGCCGAACGCCCAGCCTCAGCCAACCAGCCAGCCAGAGCAGCCAGAGCAAGACTGCATGCACTCACAGCTGTGCGTCTCTGAACAAAGACGCACAGCTGCAGTTGGTTTGGTTCTGTGTGCGTGCATGCATCCTGCGTGCATGTGCCTGTGGGTGGGATGCCTGAACACGCACTCGCTCCCGACCACTTGCATGTGCATGCTGCAGCGCCTCTGTCAAGGACTGAGACATCACACTAATCACACACGGGCTCCATCTAGTCACGCGTCGCAATCACACGCATGCCTATGCCCCTTCTTGGGTGCGCTGGTCCAGCTGCGCTCAGACGAATGTAAGCTAAAAGCATTCTAAGAGCTCAGCGTTGAGGAAAGCTACTAGAGGGATGGATGGATGGACACTCGGCAGCAGCCCTGAATATTCCTGGACTGCAGTCGTACGAGAGTAGCTAGTGCGTGAGCTACGCGAGCAGAGCAAGGCAGAGCAACTGCTGACAACTGTCACGTCCAAAGAATGCAAACTGGCTGGAGCTCAACAGCAACAAGCCTTCCGCAAACAACAAACACTGTAACATGACGCACGCAGCGTGGCAACCGACAGGCAGCACAGGTTACAGTGCATACAGCATACAGATTGATAGCTAGCTTCTCAACTTGGCTTCACTGCTGGGTGGAGGTTCCAGTCGCACGCACATGATGAAAGGAAGCAAGAACGAAAACGAACAACTGTCAGAACTGTACTGCCTTGCCCGTGTATTCCTGGGAGATGAACTTGGCCAGCAGGCAGGTGATGGGTGCAGGAGGTGTTGGAATTATCCAACTGCATTTAAACGATACAGCCGGCGCACATAAAGGCAACTTCGCCCGAGTGCCTGACTGCTCCAAACCTTGCTGGCATTGTGCCCATAGAGTCAAGGCCACTGATTTAGTCTCACTGCGCGGGCTGACGTACATACCTGTCGCTGATTGATACGCAGAAATAGAGGCATCAGCTGCAACCCGTCACCTGCAACGATTCAAAGGTTATCAGCAGGTTCGAGGTTGGGTTGGTTTCTCGGAACCGTGTGTGGGGCAACACGCAGCCTCGCTTGTTAACCACACAGCTCCACCGCCCCTCAAGCGCATTCGTTACAGCTTTGCTTACCTGACAATAGCATGGCTTCTTTCATTTTACCCGCTTGCCAGCGGTGAACATCTTTGCAGCTCTGCTCGAGCGAGGGTAGCAAGCTGGAGTAGCGGGGCGAAAGTCTCTAGAGTCTCAGCTCGAGACCTCTGTACTTAACTTCAAACCGTCCATCTTTGAGTACATTCAGCCAGCAGCCATTTCTTCACACCTGTGCACCGGACTCTGTTGTGTTCCAGACTGACACCGTGTGAGCGCCACGCACGTACCTGCGAGACTGTACACACGATTAACGGCCATCCCGCGCAATGGCCGGCGCTATTGCAAACGGTCCCGCTCGCAGCGCCCAAGAGACGTTCCCAGTCGCGTTCCTGCCCGTCGTCATCAGCTGTGGGAACGCCACTGAGAAACCCGTTCAACGTCTAATCACAGCCCACCTTTGCAAGTCTCAGGTCACCTGGGAACCTAAACTGATAACGCTTGGCTAAACGGTGGGAGCTGCTGGGAAATCTTGTTGGGAACGCTGTTGGGAATCCCAGTGCCAGTGGATACAGGCGCATATCCGGTCTGTGCGAACGCTTCTGGGACGCGCGTGCGTGGGCGGGAACCTGCCAGGTCCGCACCTACTGGCATGAGCTACTGCTGTGCTGGTTGGATTCCTGATAGCAGCTGTAGCACCATGGCTAGGTAAGGGACCCTTAAATGCGTCCCTTGTTGTGCCATGGTGCTGGGTTGGACATGGCTGAAATTGTACATAACATAATAGCCTAGCGTATGGCACGCGCATGGTGCTGTAATCCTCCAGTATGAACGCAGAGCGCTCTGCTTGACACGGCACTGCAATTCATGACATTCTGACATACCTGGGCCGTTAAGCTCATATCGGAATTCCTGTGTTTGAGCAACATCATGATAGGTTCCGACGCTTGCCACATGTGTTGACTGTACGTTCCTGACCAACAGGATGAAGATGACACTCCGCCACCCAGGCGACCACCGCTACTGCCACGGAGCCTCAAGGCTAATGGTTGTGCTGGTGCTGCTCGTTGGCGCTGCTGTTGGAGCTGATGCCCTCGGCTTCTACTACACCACCCCTATCAACACGGCCGACTGCCACATCGACTTTGTTTACTCGTCTGGTCCTTCTAATCCAGGCTACCCGTTCGACAGCGAGGGGAAAAACCCAGTGGTCACGCAAATCAAGACTATTACCAATCCGGATGGGACGACAAGCTACAACCCAAACGTCTGCGGATGCACTGTGACGACGGTCAGCGATCCAAATTCGTCGTACATGGTCACGCCTGTCGCCCGCGACTTACCATGTGGTGAGCAATTAATCAAGCACCATGCACACATGTGCATGCATGTGCCAGGCTGTTAAATGCCATGTCAGACAGCGAGCACCAGGCATGCATATGCCAGGCGGTCGATTGCCATGTCAGACGGATCCAATGACCGTGGCTTGCTGGGCTTAGTGTTTTCCTCTTTTCGTGTTTGCTTGTGGGTATAACTGAAGCTTCTGTTTGTTGCTGCAAAGATTGTCACGTACTTCACTTTTGCATGCATACATAGCGAGCACGCATGCATGAAGCGCGCATGCCGGAACGCCTCCAAGGTTGAATGGCTGGTGAGCGTACTGTTTCCACTGTGTCTGCTGCTGTCACTCCTGCCACACCTGCATGCATGATCATCAACTCTGGTTATGCTGGTGTGTGTGACTGTGACTGGATGGTTGCGTTGATCGATCGCAGTGTGCTTCCCTGCTGCGTCCACCGTCCGTCGCCAAACACCGTCATCGTCCGCCGGCCAGCAGCAGTGGGAGACGGTGCCCCTGCCGCAACTGCGCCTAGGCGACACTGTCCAGTGCTACGTGCGGCAGCCCGCCTTCAACGCCGCTGATGGCACGGTGGGCTCGGCCGTGGGCGGCGAGCTGTCGGCCTGCCGTGTGTACGGCTACAAAAAGGCGTCCAGCACCACCGTCTCCCAATACACCTTCATCACCCATGAACGCCCTGAGAACACGATGACCGTTGGCATATCAGTTGCGTCTCCTGGCGGCGTGCTAATGGCGTCGGCAAACCACCACGTGTTGGACGCACAGACAGGCCAGGCTGTTATGGCCGGCTCTGTGGCGCCGGGTGACTGGCTGCTGGTGGCAGCGTCAGGTAGCGGCAGTGGCGTCAGCGGCGGTGGGTCTGACGCGCTCGTCCCCGCCCGCGTGCTGGCCGTCACGAGCGCCCCGGCTGTCGGCGCGTTTGTGCCGCTGCTTACGCGCGGCGGGCTGCCGGTGGTTGACGGTGCGGTGGCGTACCCCACCTCCGGCTCTTCTGATGTGGGCCTGGACGCCAAGCACTGGGTGAGCGCGCTCGATTGCAAAGCCAACATGGTCTCAAGGTCGCAGCCTTTGTTTCCGGGCTTCGGTGCAGCGTGCGTGCATGCAGTGCATGCATAACATGCATTGGATCATCCAGTTTGTGCATGCAGGCATTCTGCACCCTCCCGGACAGCCCATGCATCACGCACAATTTGCAACCACAAATTTGTCCACTGATGTACCAACCATGTGTGTCTGTGAGCCATGCATCCAATGCATCCTTTGCTGGACGTGCCTCAACCTGGACGTGCCTCAACCTGGACGTGCCTCAACCTGGACGTGCCTCAACGCACGCGCATGCATGCAGGGCCAGTACTACCTCTCCGCACCCATCTGGCAGGCGCTGGAGACCACCAGCACCACTGCTGCTGCTGAAGACATCACCATGACCATGACCCTTGCCGAGCTGGGCGCCATGGAGGGGCAGAGTGTGGGCGCCTTCACGCAGAAGTTCTACGCCATTGCCGCCGCCGCCGCCGAGCACGGCCGCACGTTCCACGACTGGGCGGGCGTGGCGGCGGAGATGCACGCCGCCATCAGCCAGGAGGGCAAGGTGTACAGCGAGGAGCAGGCGCTGGCGGTGTACGACCGCCACATCAGCCGCCCTGCCGGCGACCTGGTAGCGTAGTCACCGCCAGACCTGAAACGCATGAGGCGTTCTGCATCCTTCTAGCCGCTTGCATGCAGTCATTAGAGTAGAAGTGGGGGTTTCTTAAGGATGAGATGAGCCGCTGATCAGCATGAGCGGAACACGACACACAACCTATGTGATGGCAATGGCAGCGTTCACTGCTGGCATTGCTGTCCAGTATCCGCGGCCTGGGTAGCCGGTGTGCCTACCCCCTTATGATATCATTTGTGCTTTGCCATGAGCAAGTACGGTGTGAAGGCAAATAGCAAGCGGCATGCGAGCTTGCTTGTTGTGGGAGATAAGTTCAGTGGTGCCACCCACTCGGAAAACGGGCCTGGGCGTCTGCCCCTTTTTTATTCAGCCAGCCAATCAAGTTCCGCATGCATGGCGAATTCTTTGCCTACCTGTGAGTGCGTGTCGGTAAGCATCACGCCATTGTGAATCCAACGTGCACAACTGCACGTAATGGTCATGTACATAGTGCATTGCATGGCGGCTTTTAGAGTGGCACACCTTCTCCGTGGATGGTCAGCTGGGAATAATGCAATTGCACGGTTGCAGGGCGGCCATTGATGCAACCCTGCTCGTGCCGTTCCTAGAGCCCCGCAGGTATGTGCAGCACTTCCATGTTCTGTGTGCTTGCAGTCAAGGTGCACAAAGCAAAAACATGCCATGTGTACAGTTGCAACAGCACTGAACGTATATATAGCATCGTAGCTGTACAAAGCATCTGTCAGCGAATAAATGTTTAGCATTATCGCCATGCCATGGTACAACCCCCACTGGCATTACACAATGCGTACAAGAAGTTAGCTGCATGATGCTGTCTGCCCTCTTATGCCCTGTTGTGCGCCCTGTCTTGAGCTTCTACTCTCTTGCATGCATGCGCTGCTACACTCTTCTGCCTGCACCCATTGCGTCCAGCTGCAAGGAATCTCCGTGGCCATTGTTACGGCGCTGTCGGTGTGCTTGATCTGGATGCCTGGGACTATAGCTTCTGCGTGCCTCGGAAGAAAGCTCATAGAAAGGGCGCTTTGCATGCCTGTTTCGATCCGGTTGTGCATTACACGCCAACAACCTCCCCTTTATACCCTGCTGATCGCATGCATCACATGCGCTGAACAGATTCCCGCACTTCATAACCAACGCCATTGGTTCACCCACGTGCAATTGATTGCCTGGGAAATGAACATATGTTGATCGAGACACGTGCCGTTGAATGTGGCCTGTCCTGCCAGATACAAGAAAAGTTTGCATGCACAGATACTGCTGAAGCAAAGCATTCTTTACCATGCACATTGGTGTGTAAAGGTGTACAATGCTGAAGGGGTGACAGCTGCTGGTGTGAGGGCAGCCAGGTTGTGCATCGGCAGCCACGCGTGCGTGTGTATCTTGCGTACACCTCAATCATTACTCATGAAACCCAGGTTGGTTTGTCATGGATGCATTTGTTCAGGATGCATGCGGGCTCCAAGCGCTTGATTTGGAGTTTGTGTTGTACGATTGACTGGCGTGAACGTATTAGCTGGGCTGCACAGTACGGCGTGACACACCTATGCATCGCATACGGTTTGGGGGAGCAGGATGAGCATGCTGTAAGGGGACTGTATGCGGTGCTGCGTGATCACTGTCGCAAACGAGTCCAAGCGGCCACAACTTGGCAGCGCTGTTTCTCACACATTCCACGTCAGCGACCTTCGACATTGCTTCCTTTCCTAATGACCTGATGGCCTTTTGGTGCACCGTTGCAACGATCTCGCTGGGCCTCACATACCGCTGCCAGGTCAGCGATCGGGCACCGCTGAGGTATTGCAGCACACCTGCATGCGGGGCCTGCTGCCTGGCCCCAACTGCATACATCTTTGTGGTTGCCCTGCCGCATTAGCCGCACCTGCCTGCAGCCCCCCCGAGCCGAGGTCTAGCGCTGCCTGCACCTGAGCTAAGGCACCAGATTTAAAAACCCCAAAACCCGTCAATCACGGCCCGGAAGGGATACTTGGGCACACGCCAACCGCATTTCTGCAAGGCACCTGCATGCATGGCATTGATGCTAGCGTACGGTACACACACAGGTATGCATAGTGGGAATCAAACCGCCGCCTGCTGGTACTGCTGGGCGGAAGACGCTGTCGCACTGCATGTGAGGGCGAGCAATTGACTGAGCAAGGTAGCAGGTTGGTGACTGCTGCGGGACTGAGGCACTGTTGACGCGGAACAAGCGAGCTGCATGAACCCTGCCGGTCGTGCATACATGGTGACGCCCAGTACGACAAGAGTAGTTACAGTACAACACTGGCAGGATAGCGGTATATTGCATGCCCTGGCCGGAAGATCCCAGCAGCTGTGACCCCTTCAGCAGGCGGGGGCCCGTACGCATGCCCACAGCCAACCGCATGATGAGTAATAGCTTGGGGCAATCCACACGTACATGTGTAGCCTTCCTGTTTCTTTCTGTACTAGCGGAACAGGCCAACAAACTCATCCGCAGCATGTGTGCGAACACATTGTTCGCACACATGCTGCGGATGTTTGTTTTACCACGCAATCAATGACGCCATGATGGCAAATGGCTGAAACCCACGGCACCTGTTATGCTAATATGGGAACCCAGAATGGAACCTTAGTGGATATCGTTGCACGTGGGCATCCGGGCATGAGGGGCAGGGTACGTTATTGGCAGTGTTTTTTTTTTTTTTTTTTTTTTTTTTTTTT
>BDDA01001320.1:2251-13241 GCA_001662385.1 Chlamydomonas asymmetrica | reverse complement strand
AGCAGAAGAGGTTCACCAAGCTATGCACGTAGCATGCGCGAAGTGTTACATCAGGAGCGTGTCGGCCAAACGGCCCATGCGCCACAGATTACATAAATGCAGACCAGCAGAGAGCACAGGAGGCTGAACAACCTCGGCGCAGGTGTGCTAGAGGGTCATGGGGGCTCAGTGCAGCACATTGGAATCGTGCAGGGTTACGTGGTACAGTTTATCAATGAAGCACCACACATGCTGTACACTGGCCAGCGCCGGTCGCAAATGCGGATGCGGTCAAGCATGGTGTGGGGACACAACGCTCACTGCAGCAGCTGCTGGGCTCTGGCAGCTTGGGTGTGACCACATGTGGTGACATGTTACATGACCTTGGCGGTGCAACATTTATCGCATCTCCAACAAAATGTCATACTGGAAAAGAATGAGGTAAAGCGTGCGAGACTAAGCTGGATGAGGTTCCAATCAGCCATTACTGCATGTCATCATTTACCACACAACCAACACACACACAGTGGGCGAGAGGTGTACCACGCCGGAGAGAGTGCCAGTCAAGCAGGACACACGGCCAGAGCGAGAGGGGCGACGGCAAGCGAGCAAACACGTGAGGGGGGAAACGAGGTGTCTGCAGAGATGCCGACAGGTCAGGTACCAATACTTACCTGGGGAGTGTGTGCCAGTAGGGACGGGGCGTGTGTGCAGGTGAGTGGGTGGCGTGCGTGTGCGTTCCGTTCCCTCCCGGATCACAATGCGCTTGGGTTGAGGGTCGATACACGCATGCGGTGCCTTCGTTCCTACGCGTTTGTACCGCACAGCAGTGCTGTGACTGCTGAGGCTTGCTCAGCTACACGTCATACAATCAATGCTGGGAGGCAGGAAATCCCCCCACAATGCCAGCAGGACCGCAAGAGCCGCAGCTAGGCGCGATGCATGATGACGGCAAGGCAAGGCGAGGCGGCAGTATGGAGGTTATGTTGGGGCACGGCAGCAACAACCCCTGACCCCTAACCCCTGGGCTGTTGGTGCATGGGGTTTGTAAGAGTGTTTCGATCGATCATGCTGGTGGCACATCAAAAGTCCCGATGCTGTACGCATCAGCTCCACCGGATCAAGGGCAAAACAAAAGTGTACAACCTCTCACAGCGCCACCGTCGCACCAGCCAGCATGTTGTGCACGGCAAGTGAGGAAATGACGGGCCGGCGGGAGCGCACACAGGCTTGAGCAGGACACGGCAGAGCGAGGCGCAGCACGGTGAACTCCATTGACTTGACCGACACCGATGGTCTGGAAAAGTCGCGGAACCTGTACCCGAATCACCTACCCTTTCCTGTCCAGCTCACACACATTGGATTGATCGCATGCGGAGAAGACAAGGTGGTGTTTACTTATTGGGTTGATGATTGAACCGCAGCCATGTACGGGGCATGACGGTGGCTCGGCAAGGCATGGCAAATCGGCATGGCAGGGCGAGGCACGGTGGTGGGCAGGTGTTGTCGGGAACGGCGACAACGCGTGCATTGACAAACCCCTAACCCCTAACCCTAACCCATAGCCTATCCATGGGGTAGTAGGGGTGCTGCAACGCTCAACCATGCTGGTCACACAGCCAAACTTGTAATGCAGGTGCGAGAGTCATCCGCCTGGGCTTGACCTGATCCATGTGCGCACACGATCAAATGGCAGGCGACGCCAGCTGTGCCACCGCCACTGCAGCGTTCTTTCCGCCGCCGCTGCCATCCTTCCCGTGCGCTGCACCTGCACCCGCAAGTAAGGACGAAGGCGGTCTCGGAGCGCCGCCGCCGCCGCCATCCCCGGTGGCGGCCCTACGCCGCCATCCCCGGTGGCGGCCCTACGCCGCTCCGCTGCTGCAGCAGCAGCGCCGCAGCACGCCTTGTACCTTTTCTTGCTGCCACACGGGCCCGCCTTGTTATTGCTGGGCCGGGCGGCGCTGCCGCCGCCACCGCCGGCGCCGCCCGAGCTCGTGCCCGCCATCGCCCTGACGCCCGGGCCGCCCCCCACACGCACTCCGCCAGCCAGCTTGCCTTTCCTGGCGGTGGCCGCCTTGCCTTGCGTGCTCGATGCTGATGCTCATGCTGATGCTTGCGTTGCAGTGCCACCGCTGGGTTCTGACGCCTGGCTGGTGCTAGGCTTGGGGCGGTGCCCTAAAGCTGAGATCGGCGGCGTTGCCTCGTGCACCGCCCCCACCGGCGCGGGTGTGCACCCGCCGTTTGCCGGCTGCGGCAACCGCGGCGCCTTCGCTGCCGTTGCTGCCTCGCCAGCATCCTCAGGCAGGTAGGTGAGGCTGCGCAATTGCAACCGTGGACCCATCGAGCCTGCGCACCTGTCCCTTGTGTGCATTGGGATGTACGCACACAAGTTCATTGTGTGCACAATCGCTCTCCCAGTTCATTTGTTGCAGCTACCTAAATGTTGTTTGCAATGAGGGGTTCATGCCCAGGGGTCCATGCACAGTGGATGACAGGGTCCTCCCACGCGATGCATGCGCATGGTGTGGTGCATATCAGCGTATGCATCCATCCGCGATGAACAACACGAATGGAACAATGGGATTGCAGTATGCATGTACAGGTACTGATGAATGCATCAATGGATAACATGGTGCAGGCGAGCTTCACTGCCTGGCGCTGGACTCTGCGGGGTGCGTGTGGGCCTTGGGCACCAACACCAACGGCCAGATCGGTGCAGCGACAGCGGTGACAGCAGCAGCAACAGCGCATTGTAGCCAGCCCCGGGCAGCAGCACAAGATCCGGAAGCAGCACATGTCTCACTACATCCTCCACGGCGGCAGCAGTAGCAGCAGCAGCGTGTGGAGCAGGAGGAAGGTACAGGGTACTTCAGCCAGCCGCGTATGGTGCTTGCGCCTCCTACCCCTAGTCCCCTTGGCAGAAGCCGGCGGCAGCGGCTGCAAACGTTGCCCGCCAAGCGACGTGACCCAGATGCCGACGCCGACACGGGCACCGACGATCATACAGCACAGTTGCAACAACAACAGCAGCACCAGCAGCATGATCGAGCAGTAGGGGCCGAGCGTGCAAGCGGCAGCGGCCGCGTGGCGGTGGAAAAGCATGTGGTTTGCGGTGCCGCGCAGCAGCCGCAGGTGTATGCGAGCATGCGTTACATCAGTAGCGGTGACACAAACCAAGATCAGGATCAAGATCAAGCTCAAAATCAAGGTCACGTGGTCTGCTCGTCTCCTGTCATACAGGCAAGTCAAGCATGTGAACCTGCCTGCCTTCATGCCTAGTACCCACCCGTACTATCCTACGTAGTACATCATAGTACGCGCAGTACCCTACGTAGTACATCATGCCTAGTACCCTATGCGTAGTACAGGCGACCCAAAACCCTGCGTGCACGGCGAGTGACCCTGTATGACTGCTTGGCGGAGAACTGCAGAGCAGACATTACATGCTCCGGAGCTGTTCCCTCCTATGGTAGGAAGCACACTCTGATCCATGACAGGATCAGATACGGTATGCTGATTGCTTGCCTAAACCTGAAACCCTTCACCAGACATTGTCCGCACCGTGGCAGTATCTGCTTGCTTGCTTGCTGATGCATTCGACTGCGTGCACCACGGGGCCCCCGGACAATGTCCGCTTGCGACATGCCGCCCATGCTTCTCCATCGCCTCACTTCCTTGGCGCCCTCGCTTTGTCTTGCCCTGGGTGAGCAGGTCGCTGCGGGCGGCCGGCACAGCTGTGCTGTGGCGCGGGACGGCAACGTGTGGTGCTGGGGCTGGGGCGCGCACGGACAGTGCGGCCAGGCTGGCGACGGCAGCAGACACAATTCCTGCAAGAAACAAAGGCGACAGCAACAGCAGCAGCAACAGCGGCGGGGCGATGGCGATGGCGAGGACGGCAAGGGTGGAGCTCAATACGCAGACAAAGTTGCAAACAACGCTGACGATTATGCAGATGATGGCAATTCGGGCGCCGGCCTCGCCACCTCTGACGTGCCCCGGCCGGCGGTGGTGGCGGCGCTGCGGGTGGTGGCGGCGTGCACACAGGTGGCGGCGGGGCTGGCGCACACGCTGGCGCTCACGAGTGAGTCTGTGCGTGGTGGGTGGTGTGCATGGGGGTTTAGTGACTGCGACTCAAACCCTGGCCTCCCAGCACCTCAGACCCTAGACCCCGGACCTTAAGTCCGCTAATACTGAGGCGGTCTGCAGTGTTATGCCTGCAGCACAATGCTTCTGTTCCAAGCTCGAGTACCCTCTCACACACTTTCCCAAGCACAGTGCTCTGTCACAGTGTCACATCCAGTGATGCGTCGGTGTTGCTTGTTACGTCTTTCATCACATTGCTGTACGGTACCACAATGAGTACGCTAGCAATTCTGGTACCAGGAGCGCATCGCAAACACACGCACGCCCCATATAACACACAGTGTTTTATCCACATCACACACGAGTGTCGCGACGCATTTCACGCATTCATATGTATTGCACAGTACCGCAGTACAGTATGTGCAACGTATGTGCAACGTATGGCCTGCTCAGGCATTGCACGGTGACACCGCACGTGCCAACGGTACACGTGCACACAACGCGTGTGTGAATGGATGGTCTTCTTCAGGCTGCGGCGACGTCATGGCGTGGGGCTGGAACTGCACTGGCCAGCTGGGCCTGGGCGGCACCACCTCCTCACCCACAGCAACCCTGGTGGAGGCCATCACCACTGACGTGGCCAAGGTGCGGGGGAATGCTGTAGGAGCAAGTGCGGAGATGATGCTGGAGAGGCTGGTCGCCGCCGCGTGAGCCCTGTGGACTGCTGAATGGGCCTGAGCAAGCACATGCACATAAAGACGCGCATACCAGCAGAAGCCAACGGGATGTGGTGTGCTTTGCCGTGCTGGCGTGCAGGTGAGCTGCGGGGGGCGCCACAGCCTGGCGGTCACAGTGGACGGACATCTGCTGGTGTGGGGCAGGTGAGGTGGCATAGCGACACACACCATCACACCTGCAGTACATACAGAGGCATTTCAGACAGTACGCCATTCCACCATGGGGCTGTGCCTGTGTGTGTGAGGGAGGCGGGGGGGGAGGGGGAGGGATGCAGGGGGCAATGGGGCACATAAGGGGACAGTGGGGGCAGGTGCGGGCGGGGCCGCGCAGTCCATGGCACACCCACCCAACCCATGCCATCGTACCGTAGTAACGCCTGCGAGACGACGAGGCCACAGGATGCAAAACCCACGGCGCCACACATGCATGCTGAACACAATGCTGAACATTTCATGCCATGCATACAACAACCAGTGTCATGTTTCAACCGCGGGCGCTCCGCTCACACAAAGCTCGCTTGTAAGCAACGCGACCCTGGGGTAGCCCAAATGCATGTGCACGTGCGTGCTGCATGCGTGTAGCAACCGCTTTGGGCAGCTGTACCTTCCAGCAGGTTCAGATTACATGCCAACATCAGTGGGAGGCGGCAGCCGCAGCGCTGCTGCCAGCATGGAGCCCGCAGCAGCCGTGCCGTGCCCTGCGACGCAGGGGGGGCTACGCAGCGGCGGCGGCACCCACGATGCCGACGGCCCTGCAGGCAGCAGCAGCGGCTGCTACGACACGGCAGGTGGTGGTGGAGGCGGAAGATGATGATGATGAGAAAGAGGTGCTTGAGGTGCATGAGCCTGTGATGCTGATGGCGGTGGCAGTAGCGAGGGCGTGGACGGGGGCGGCCAGGGAGGCACCTCGCAGTAGGGTGCGCTTTGTAAGAGTGGCGCAGCGAGACGCGTGCCACGACATGCGCAATGACGGCGATGACGGCGACGCCACCGCCAGCGCCACCGCCGCAATCAACGGCTGCCAGCGCTTCATGACAAGCAGTGACTGCTGGTACAGCAAGCGCGCCGACGACGGGGATGCAGCAGGGGGTATAGAGGATGGCGGGGCTGTGGAGGAGCCGCCCCCAAAGGAGGGCGTGGCCTGAGATGCTGAAGTTTTTGGGCCACTGCAGCGGTGGCGGAGGCTGTGTGTGGCGGATGCTGATGGTGGATGGGCACACTGCGTGGTGCTGCTGGCGAGCAATTGATACAGGTTGCAATACCCAAGGCCGCCGTCGCCCTGCACTCTTATCCATGGACTCTAGTCCCTCGTATGTATCTCGTAACCCTCATGATCACTGATCGATTATGCCTTGCGCAATGCTGCTGGGTCTAGCGTGCTGCTAGAGTTCTGCTAGGCGGGGTGCGTGCAGTGGTGGGCACTGTCAAGTGTAGGTGACAAGTGGCGGACAAGACAAAGGCCACGACAGCACAACCCAGACTAGGGTGGAAATATGTTGGTTTTCAGCCTGGTTCGCGCCTCAGCCATGTTTCTCCTCCTTGCCTGCTTGTTGCCTGCCTGTTTGACTTGCCTTGCTTGCTAGCGCTCGCCTTGATCTTCTCCTTCTCCTGTCCTTGTCCTTGTCCCGACCGGGTTTTCTGAGGGTGCTGTGGGTCACCTACCCGGCTTGTCTGTCGTGCTTGGTGCCTGCTTCGGCTGCGCTTTGTAACCTTTCCCGTCACATCGCATGTGTATGGGTGTCCCGCTGCGCACTGAGTTAATACCATGTTACGACAGCCTCAGTGTTGTATGTCAGTTAGTTGCGCCATTGCCGAAATACGATATGCTTCACCGCACAGCATGGTTAGCATGGGGACTGTCCCAAACATGAAAAATTGGAGTCTTCAAAGGATTTGTGGCGTGCCATCTGATTAAGCCTGAATTGCGCGCAGTGTGCACAGCAGCAAGCTTTTTGTCAGCGCAATACGAAACCCGCCAAACGAGCATACTATGGCATATAAGTCCCCGACAGCAATGTTGCGGTTTGTTGTGCAACCACAACACGTCTTGGTGGCTCACTATGTGGCAGGCACACACATCGTAGGTTGTTGTACGTACTTTACTGCGCCGGCGCTGAGCTTACGCAAGCACTTCCAGATGGTGTTCTGGGAACCAGTTTCAACCAGAGCAACCCGGAACACCATTCTGGGAAAGGCAGTGCCTGGGTGCCCTGAGGGGAGATGAGAACGCGGATGTGGCTGAACTCACTCATGGGAACTGCACTAGGAACGCTGTGGAGCGGCTAGAGCGGCCTGCCTGAATGAACGACTGGGTCTGCAGTAAGCTTTCCGTTGGGCCAGTGCAGTGTACTTGTTATGCGTGATGATGAGAAGTGGCGAGGTGTCTGGGCTGAGCTGGCAGCTGCCGTGAAGACAACAGCAGTCTGATGCTCTGAGTCGGTGGTTGTAGTAAAAGCGCTCTGAGTGAAAGTGTGTTAAAAGCGTCTGTGCTGCTCCAGTGGTGCTGATGCTGAAGCTGATTAGCCCGCAACGCGCGAGGGCACCCCAGACCGAGATGCAGTGCAAGTGCACGCGAGCAGGGCAGGCAGAGCGACAAAAGGACCTAGAAACTGGCTAGAGCTCAGCAATGACAGCGCAGCAACAGGCAGCACTTCAACTCGCAGCGAAAGTCACCTGAATAAGAAGCACGAGCCAGCAGAGTCAATGGTCCTAGGTCCGAGCGAAGCGAACAGGCAATTTGAACAGGCAGGAAGGGGAGGGTGGTGTACGTGCGTGGATGCTTGCTGCTGAGCTGGGCTGGGTTGTGGGCGACATCGTGGTGGCAAGGGGGTTAAGTGCAGCGGCTGGCTGGATGATTGCAATGCTGCATGCATTCACAGCCCCACATGCATGCGCACGCAGCGCTGAAGCACTGGCACATATGCACTATGCTATGTATCAGGCCTGACCTGAAGCGGCTACCCGGCCTGACGGACTGTGGCTGTAGCCTGTATGGCACGTCCGTTCGTCCCACCTCCGCGCCGACGCCAAGGTCGAGTGTGCGTCACCCCTGCTGAGTGAGTTTGCTGAGTGTGTGTCAACCGTGTGCCGGCAGGGCATGCAGCCAACATGCAAACCCGATCGGACCATGCATCCTGACCATGCATGCAGCACAATCACATGCTCCTGAATAGTCATGACTTCATTGATTCACTTGCAAAGTTGCATGCCACGCGTTGCCTGGTGCCCACCCACCCCACTAAGCGAGCGCAACATGCATTCAGCATGCTGCGGCCAGCAGTACTAGCAGTACCAGGCAGTACGGATGCGCGTAACTGCAGACAACGTCACCATGTCTGCCAGCAGCTGAACGCTTCCGGTTTTGCCACTTCCAGTCCAGTCAGCCTCTTACCAACCGAGGTTGTGAAGCTCATGCATGCTGGCACGCTGCATCACATAATGTTGTTCAGTCGTTGGAGGTAGGTAGCCACAGTAGGTAGCGTGCGCACTGCTTTTCTTCACGGCGCTAGCTGAGCATCCGGATGAGTCTGCAGGTGTGAGACCCGATGATGGCAGAGTTGCAGCAGTTATGCGTGCTGCTGCCCAACCCACGGGACCTCTCAGTACTCTCAGCACTGCGAAACCTGCACATCCACTTCGGCAGTAACACCAGCAGGGACTGGCGCACCCCCGTCTTTCCAGTCGTAGGCACGGCTCTGCGTGCTGCAACGTCCCTGTCAAGCCTGCGCATGCTGGCCATACGTGTCCATTCTGACCCCTTCAACCAGCATGCGGACGCCACACTACTGTGTGACGCATTGCAGGCCTCAACATACCTAGCTGGGCTGCGCTTCATCCACTTGGACCTGTGGTGTGTTGCGCAGGCGATTAGCTGCGGCATGCCAGGCAGGCCATCCCTCACGTGTAGGACGTAGAGGTCATCTCATGATGGGACGTTGCATTAGCGCGAGCCATACTCCGTGTGCCTTGCCACCTGCACACATCGGAATGCTTCACAATTGTATGGATTTGCCACTAATGTGAACCCAGTCCTTTCCCGGCATGGGAGGGGGGCAAGAGGCAGCTGTGGTGCCTGCTCACCTCAAAACACTGAACAATTTCCAATTTCGCCTGCCAGCTGTATGAGTGTAAACTTGTGTGGTGCATGTCGTGCGGGGCATGCAGCCGATGCATGCATGGCGTGTGTGAGCAGTGTGGCCGACATGGTGCTTCGAAACAGTCGACGCCAAACAGTATCTTGACATGCAGGAATGCACCAGGGAATGCACTGCCCTCAAGATTGCCAGGTTGTTGTTTGCTTTGGTGTCGACCCGGCGGGGCACCGCACAAGGTACTTTACCACGTTGCCATCATGATCAGTTGGGCTGCAGCTCACCTTGTCATTCTCGCTGCAATGCTTGGGTTACTCGTGCCCGGGGGTGAGGGACCAGGTGAGGGGTCAGGAAAGCGGTCAGGGTGTTCACCAAGGCTCACGTGTTCATGTACTCATGTGTGTATCATGGGCCCGCATATTCAAAATGCTGCAGTTTGTGGCGGCTGGCATCAGTGCCTCGTCGTCACCGTGCGTGTATGTCCCGGTCATGGCCGACTTTGCTTGCTGCATCAGTGTAGATACGTTAGGTATGCTATGCCGTTGCAGGGTTGGGGCACACGTATCAGTTTCCATGTGGTCAGCTTGCCTGGGCCTTGTCCCCCCTGGCAAGCGGTGGTTGTGGCTTTCAGGTGGTGACTTTCAGCGCATGCGGGCCAACATCACCCTTGCAACTATAGATCACCACACGTGTGTTTGGGCCCGCATGATTCCTCATACGTATTCATTTGCCTCTAATCCTGTGTGTTGTTGGGGCCATGCCGGGGTGGAGCGTCAGGCTTCCTGAAGTGAGTGGGTACTTCACCTGGGTGAGGGTCCAGGTAATGATCCACCCCAAAGCCTTCAGGGGTCTGACCCCCGCACACTGGGACGCTCTTTGGTCGCCGAGCACGTGCACGTTCCCTCATGCTGTCCTTGATCCTAAGGGCTTGTCGCTGACATTGTCGGAAATGACGGGGGCTCATCCCGCATGGACGCGCCATGCAACATGGCGCCAGCTGTCAAGCATGCCATGCGCACCTGCAAGGCAGCGACGCATCCCACCTCCTGTGCACTGCAGGTGGTAGTGGTCAAACACAGCGGCCGCAGCACTTAGATGCGCGGATAGTCCGGATTGCGGGACTGAGGGGTTCATTTATTGAGGAGCACGATGAGAGGCAGCAGCTGCAGCATACCTGGCCATGCATGGTCGCGGCCAGGCGTGACGACGCTGCAGGGGCGCACCCTGCTCTTGTCCATTCGACCTCTTACCAATGCAACCGAGGTGCAGGAGCTCATACTGGCGCCCGCGCGTCAACAAGGACGTGAAGCTGATCTGCAAGCGTTGGCGCGAATGCTTCACGCATGGGGTCACCGTCATGCGAAGCAGCGGCTTGTCAATGCAGCTGGCCCGCACCAGCGCTGCGTGGCCCTACCGACTCCCTGGTCAGCAGTTCCCTGCGTCGTTCACGGCAAGGTTGAGCTCAACAAGTGCATAGAAGCACGCATGTGCACGCCACCCTCACGCATTTGCACATCGGCCTGGACGATCGGGATGCAGGCAGTGCTGCAGTGCGGGCCGAGTGCGGGTCAGCGGTGGTGGCGCTCATCTCCAAGCGGTCTAGCCTGCACACCTTGCCTTTGCGGTGGCGTGGATCTTCAGACGACGCGCAGAAATGGCCTGAGCTCATGGCGTTGCAAGCGCTGCGCCGCCCCTCCCTCGCCAGGCTCACGCACCTGGACCTGAGTCGTTGCAGCTTGTATAGCGTGCACGCAAAGGAGCTTGGCAACACGTTGCTGGACTCATCCCACCTTGCCGGCTTGACACAACTGGACCTGGCAGCAAACAGTATCGTACCTGACGGCTGGCAGTCGCTGGCGGCGTCGCTTGCTGCAGCCACGCACATCTTGTGCATTCAGTGCATGGACCTATCAGGCAGTCGTTGGGCTGTGCATGCATGCCTGGTACGACGCGCTGTCTGCGCCCACCATCATGTCCTCGCTCACCAGCGTGAACCTGGCAGGCACAAGCTTTGATGATGCGTCTATCGCGTTGCCCCGCGGTACACCCGTGTAACGGCGGGACCCAAACTGTTTTTCGTTTGTGATCACCAGCGTAACA
>BDDA01001318.1:3214-14598 GCA_001662385.1 Chlamydomonas asymmetrica | reverse complement strand
TGACCCGATTGGACACAGGCGCTCCCCACAGCCGCTGCCAGTACTTAGCTGTGGGGTCACGGGGCCCTCCGCCGCCTGTGCCGACTGCCGCAGCTGCGGGGCTTCTTGAGACTGCCCCTTGCACATATTTGCTGTGGCTGTGGGACAGCGTTTGGTGTGTGAACTAGACGGGCTGATAGAGGGTGTGAACCCACATTGTTTCCTTATAGCATTTTCACCCCCCAGCATCGCCAGGCACATTTTGCAGTACGTACATGCATGAGAATTGCGACGGTGACTGACGGTTTTTGCGACGGTGTCACTGTACGACGGTCCCCCTCATGGCCGACAGTGATGGTTAGTGACGCATAGTGACGGTTGACGATGTCAGCAAGTCACATTACACGACGGTCACATGTCAGTGACGGTGTAACTCACACCTCTGAGTGCGTGCTTGCAGCTTTATACACTGTGCTTGCAGCTTTATAGCATTCGGCGCAGGCCATAACGACGGCAATTTCTCAAGGGACTGCTAGGACATGCATGCTACGGCGTTATGCGCTCTTCCCCATACACACATGCTGCTAGCTGGGTAGCTTACCACGCTGTTGCACATTGACGCATCAACGCATGCTGGCCGTTTGCAGCAGAAGCAGTACACACATCACAGGTTAGGGTGGGATGGGACAGCAGTGTGGTACTGTGATACATCGTACTGACGGCGGGCGGGACAGCATGTTGCGGTGCAGTGGCACTCAGGCACATGCTCAGTATTGCATCATGCGCTTACAGACATACCAGTACGCACACGACTGGCCTAACTGACCAATCATCCCCCTGCCAACAGTGTTGTTTTCCCAATCCCGCTGTGTGCACTGCCTGCATTGTTATACTGTGTTGCTGTAAAAGAGTGCCTCAAATGCCAGCGTAGTTAGGCGCACCGCATGATGCCAGCTTCTCACCGCATGTTGCAAGATCATATATCGAAGCTCAACTCAGGCCCACAGCATGGTGCCAGGTAGCGTATGCCCGTCCTTAACATGGTTTGCACCAATGCCCGCTCGCTTGCGTGCGAACATGTGCCACCCTAGTTTGGAAAATACATCAGCACCAGGAGTGGCATGCACCTGTATGTAGTGGCATCACTGCTAGGAGTGCAGCAGGCTTTATCCAAGCAGGGGACGAGCTGTTGATGTGTGGCTGGTATTGCAACGCTGTGATGGCAATGCGTTTGCCTGCCTATCTGCATAGTTGTCATTCGGATGCATGAAGAGGACAAAGTACGTGCCAACTGTGTACGAAGCACCCCTTGATCATGCATGTAGCATGTGAGGCCACATGCAGCTCGTCCAATTACATGTAGATTGTGACAAGTACGAGTCATCATTATGTACGAGCATGACCCAGGCGCAAGAAACCAAAGGAACTATAAGCCAGCCGGGCAACCTAACACATTCGGTTGATGTCATAAGCCATTTTTACAATCGAACGGTCAGTTATGGCAGTATAACACGTATGCATGAGATCTTGCAGCAGCGCCTGGCAGGCAGCCGTACAAGTAATTTGTGCCAGGTTTTAGACCACGATTGTCCGCAACATGCATGCATGCATAGGCAACCCAGAAGGCACCACAACTTGCTCCCCAACTTGTCAGCACCTCTCATTCCCCCAAACCATCATCGCACAGCAGCGTGCGCTTCTGTTTGTGTTAGTATGTCATGCATGGCAGGGCAGGTGCTACAAAGACGCATCGCCAGGCATGGCCAAAGCGCATGGACAACACATCACGCCGTTTCCGCACACACTCACACTCACTGAGCCAGTGTCATTGGCAGCCTGGTAACACATCACGCAGAAAGTCACGCTAGGCGGCTTGACACAACAAGGAGTGGGCATGCATTCGTTGGCAGTCCGGTCTTGTCCATTACAGACGGTCATTCATCATATCCAGAAACCATATGCGCCTGGTGGTACCGCCAGGCGCCGCACTGTCATGATTTGGGAAGGGTGCGCAGTGTGCAACACAGCCTTGCGTGACAGCGTGTCAGCTATTTAGACACACCCGTTGCCGTTGTTAGTGGGCGGCCTGCATCCCTTGAGAGTGATATCGTAGATATTGTTGGCAGGGCAGTTGTTCCAGTAAGCCTGCATGCAAGCGATCATACGAGGGGGTGAGGTAATCGAGAGGCAGCAACGGCAGCATGGCGGTGACGCAGTGCATGACGTTGCGAACGGTTTGGCATACACATTAATATGATCCCTAGGTTTGTGACCCAAGCAAGCAGCAGCGGGATCAGAATCTGCTGGGCAACGCCGAACAGCAAGCAAGCGTATAGTATGTGCAAGTATGCAAAATTCTCGGCCAAGTGCGTGCATTCTCGTACCTGGTTGACGGTTGAGCACATGAAGAAGCCACGGCAGCTGCAGGGGTCTACACGTGTAAGTGAGGCAAGAAGCAACCAGGGCAGTATACAAACTTACGTGATGTTCACAGTGGACCGAGTTGTGTATCATGAGATACTGTGTACGCAATGAGAGCACAAACCCGGGCAAACACCTGTGTTGGTGGTTTCGTTGGTGTGGCATGCAGCACAAGCACACGTAGCCCCGCCAAGGCGCGAAAGAGTGTCGTGCTGGTGCACTGATGCGTCGTCTTTAGGCTACGTCTATTTTGTTTGTTGAAGTCTGAGCAAGGCACAAGCTCGCCCCACTGCCTCAAACGATTCAGGTCAGTGTAATGTCAGTGGATCAACTAACCGCCTCACACACCCACGGCACGTATACGAGTGCCACAGCCAATGCACTGACAGTAGCAGCCCCCGTCCGCCTGCTATTGACATTTTGCCTACTTGTTGTGCTCGCTCTTGTCTCTGTAAACCTGAGATAACTCACTGGGAATGAAGGTGTCGCCGGGCTGGCAAGTGACTGCGCAGCTTGGACGGGGGCGAAGCAGAAGGCTGCGGCCTTTGACAGTGCCAGCATCGTCTGCCCCGACCAGGCTATCAGCTGCTGAAGCAACAAGGCCGCCTTGCACTGGCCGGGCTGAAACTGCCAACGGGGGAGTGCAGAGCAGGCACAGCAAGGCAATGCGCACCAGCACTGCGAATGTTGCTGTGAAGGTCCTCATTGTATGGTGGGGAGTGTTGGGCATGTTGACCGCTGCAGGATACACCAAGTTCGATTTCAGCGTGGAGGCAAGGCAGGCACCGGATGGATGTTGAGCCCCAACAGGTCAGGCAAGCATATATTGCACAGTTGCTGCCGTACAGTATGTGAGCGAGCATGTGAAGAAATCCAAATGTGAGTGTCCTGGACGATGCAAAGAGATATGTTCTCACAGCTTTGCATCGTGCAGCAACACGGGAAGTGTACGCCAGCCGTACTGGAGCCCTGGCACCGCCTCCACGCCAGAACCGAGGCGCAGACCGGTCAGGCCGCATGCTGGCACCCACATACCCATTTGCATGTATATGTGTATGATAGCATATGACCCGAATTTTGCCAGTGATTGATACCTCAACAGCTCTTTGGCCTGTTCCAGTCACAGGTCATCGTCGTCATACGGGCCCGTTGCTTCACAGCGAATTTCTCCACGCAGGGGGTCTGGGCTGAGCTTGCAGTGCCCTGCCCAGTGCAAAACAGCACTTTTCACAATATAGAATGCAGTATCTGAAAACTGTACCCAACAAGCTGATACGTTCCGGTTGTTGCCATCGGTTTGCTTTAGCCTTGAACGACGGGCCGTGACCCAAAATAAACCGTAGTGCGGGTGATGTGGCAGTCCTGCTGGGCTTTGCATCGCGAACTCTCACTGCACTACACACATCCAACGACACCTGGTCCTCATAGATTGAACCTGATACATTAATGTATATATCCCTTGTTGTCCCTCTGCGATAAACAATCAGATTATTTGGTGACTCGTTGCACGCGACCCACTTTCACTCAACGAACTGACTTGAGTGCAGGCACCTACACACACTTTTTTCGTTGTGTAACGGAACCACAATGGCCAGGTCCACCGTTGTTGTGCTGTGCGCGTTGGCAGCCATGCTCTGTATAGCGTCCAGTGCCGCAGCAGCCTGCAGTGGTGACCGTAACACGTCCAGTTGCGATTCTGTGGTGTGCCCCGCCGACATCACTATCCAGTACTATCCAAGTGAGTGCCCAAGCCTTGAAACAGCCCTGAACAGCACCTGTCTGTGCTCGTGCAACCATGGCCTCTGTGGTGCTTGACGTTTGGTGTTGCTCTCTTGATGCTTCAATGCTTGAACACTTTTTTTTTAGGGCCAATACTCTTGTCACCTGTTGCATGCCTTGGTAGTGTGCTTGCATGACCTACGTATGGCCTGCCTCCTTCAACATGCTGCCTGACTTCCTTGCGTTGCCCTGGCTTGCTTGCAGACCCCGTGGAGTGCGTTTCGTTTTGGTGTGTCTTAGGATGAACTTCACTGACCGTGGGTTTGGTTCCTCGGGTACTTCAGCCTCTCAGGGCTCTTCATATATACTTGAGTGAATTTACAGTTGCTGTACGGCATCTGGGCTCCTTGTTTTCTACCTGTCACGAACCTAGGACACCTAGCACACCTCAAGATTGGCTATGCCCTTGTCATAGCATGCCTGCTGTCCGTGCCTGCTATGCCTGTTGTCGCAGCCAATGCTCCAACCAAATTCCATACTACCAACCCTGCCCGGCCGGTCTGTACTTCAACCCCACCCTGAACGATTGCGATGAGTGAGTACAGGCTACCAGATATGACAGTCGGTTCTTGTACGATGGTGCCAGAGCTTCATGTACATGCGCAATGTCCTGTCGTCCGCCGTACGTGGTATCTGCTACCTGCAAGTGCAGTGTGTGCTGCCGGCCTGTTTGTTTGACTTGTTCCTGCTTTTCATCTCCTGTTTTACAGGCCGCAGTATGCGGGATGCACTTCCTGTTAAATGCCATGCTGGCTGACACTTCGCTAGATTTAGATTTAGATTTTTAACATGAGGAGCTTTCTAGCCGAGGCCAACACTCCCTCAGATGAGGACAGAACACTCTCGCAGGTGTGAGTCAAGCAAACAGGCAACAACAGGCCAACACTGAACGCGTCAAGCCAAGGTTAGGATAAGATCCATTGCGATAAGCATCTGATACATGCACGAGGCACCACTTCGCTAACTAAGCAACAAGTGTGAAGATGGGACTGAGCGGCGATGGACATCTGTGTGTGCTCAGCTTTGGGATATGGCTGCTGTGTGACGCTGGATTGTAGAATAGGCGTTCACATGTTTGCTGTATCGTCCTCTTGTACAGCCTTGCATGCAAATATAGTGACGCTCATGGTGGGCTAAGTGGGCATCTTAGGACGATATGCAGTACATGAAGTCTCGTGCAGAGGCTACGTGCTCGCGTGTATGTGCATATCTGCATCGCATGCAATGCCGACTTGTTGATATATTGTAAACCAATTATGCAGCCCACCCACCTGTATCACGATAGTGTGCTCAAAATAAATGGTGATACACCCAGTACTCGTGCTTCCACTGTCACTACATGCAATTGCGGTGCAGTAACACTGCTCTGGGTAGAGGAAAGAATTTGGACATGCATCAGCTAGGCATGCGTCTGCAATAGCATTTACAGCCAGTATTTGCCTGTGTGTATGGTGGCTTCAAGCAGAGGTGACTTTGACATCAGCAGTTAGAACATGAGCGAACGCTGGGAAGTCTGCAGAGCAGCACCACATTGGCACCATGCAACGCCTGCTGGTGTTGGAAGGGTGTTTAGCTGAGCACCATCACATCTGGCTGCCTCACTCGTAACGGCGGCTGCGGCACACCGACACACGCACACAAGCATCTCGTGGGTTTTTTTCCCGGATGGGAAAGGTTACATGGCGAATGCTCCGCTGCTGAATAAGCAAGCCTGACCCCCAGCACCCTCAGGGAACCCGGCGAGGACAAGGACAAGTAAGGACGTGGACGGGAGAAGGAGGAGACCGAGGCGAGAGCCAACAAGGAAACATGCAACAACAAGCAGCACGCAGCCTGCAGGCAGGCAAGCAATGAGGAGCAAAACAGTCCCACAGGCCACAGGCCGTCCGAAAACGCGACACCGAAGTCAGGCAAGCCGGCCAGGAAGAACCCTGAACCCCAACAACACAGCCGCAAAGCCGCCTCGTGGCGGATGCAAGAGGAAGGCTAGCCGCGATGCATGGGCCAGCGGCACAGGGATCGGACGCACCGTGCTGCCTTAGAATTGCAATTGGTTGCCCATAGGTGCGGTGTGTGCGCTTGCCAACTGCACCCTCGGACGATGAACATGGCCCGCCCCCACCAAACGCAGCTGACACCAAGCACCGCAGGAGCGCCACACTGCATCCGGCAAGGGTGGGCACGACGTGGACACACCACAGCACGACTAGGGTTGGCCAAAAGACGTATTCACATCCGGAATACTTGCCGTATAGGCGTATTTATACACGTATTCCGTATATATGCGTAGTTTTGGACGTATTCCTACTGCGAGCTTTTCAGGGACTTGGAATTTTCAAATGGGCTCTTCGCAGGTCAACTGCATATGGATCAAGCATTGATATGAAACGGTCATGGGGTCTGTAGGTTCACAGCAACCCTGTGTTTGGGAGGCAACCCACGCTTGTGGCGTGTGGTGTGCATGCGCGCGACATGCACAGTGCATCTGCACTCTGGAGTAGAGTGTGTTGAACCCCTGAGTCTTTTGCAAACAGTTCTTGTGAATGATCAGGTCCTTGCAGAACAGGTTCAGGGAGTGGGCAGTGCAGCAGACAGCGCTGAACTATGGCCGTTCCTAGTCATGTCAGCCGTTCAGAGCTGACAGGAGATGATCATCGGCAGTGAAGTCCAGAGTCAGCGCGGTGTCGTCCGCCGTTTTCCAAGATTTCGCATACGCCAACGCTTGTCAGTTGAACTGTATTCCTTTGTCGCCGTGTGCCTCTTGTCCGCGCGCGGGAGTCACGTTTTTCGGGAAAACGCGAAACGGCACCACCAGGGATACGTTTGGGTGCGTATTCCGCACCTGAAATACGCCCGTATTCTACATAGAAACGTATTTATACGAAATACGCCCCTACCCAACCCTAAGCACGACCCACGACATAGAGACAGCACCAAAACCCCCAAGCGGCTCTCTCTGGGCGACCTAGACGGTGCACCCGGGAGTCAGATCCCTCCTGGCCCCAGCGGCCGCCAAGGACAAACACACCCAGCGCAGCAAGAGCCAGCGCCTCTCTGCAAGCAAAACCGCCTGGTGCACTCTCCGAACCGCCGGCACGCCCAACCAGGGAGGGGTAGGCATTGGCTGCGACGCCGTGAGCAAGACCTCCAACACCTCAAGGTGGCCTGGATGAGGCGCCACGCGCGTGCGGCACAGGCCGCTGTTGACCCACACTTGGGCGAACGAATCTTCTTAGTCTTCTGTGGGCTGGACATCCAAGTGCACCCGCAAGAGCTGGTGCGGGATGCTCAAAGCCAATTTCCCATGGAGCTGTGCGCGGTTGAACTGCAAGAGCATGTCGGCTCTAAGCGTGGAGATGGCTGACCGGTTTGCCGCTCTGGTTGCTTGGACACCAAATGCAAAATAACAACGTCAGCCGCAACACCGTCCACAGGGCCGCCCGCGGGCCCGCCGGCGCACCCGGCCAGGACTGCCAGTCATCCGCCACCAGCACCGCCGCCGAATCTGAGGGCCGCGTTCCATGGATGGCTTGCCACAGGCCCAGCAGCCAGTCGATAGCCTCTGTGATGATCGCCTTTGTGTGATAATCACCATCAGTGCATACTAGCTTGCAGCCTTGTACACATGCGGTCCTCGGCTCGTGGATGGGATGCACTGCGGCTTGCAATCACGGCTTGGTGCGTTGGGCATTCATGTCATCGGCTGACAGCGCAGTGGGGCGGAGGCATGCCAGGTGCGAATGCAAGTGCATGGGTACCAAAGTGATCCCGACTTGACTATCATAGTTACTGTGCAGCTAGCGCTACGCATTCATGCAGAGGTCAGCACCACTGCGGCTCTGCATGACACCTTGCACCGGAGGATTTGTGCAATGCCGCACCATCCTACCATTCATCCTCTTGCTTCAGGATTATGCGCCTTAGGATGATGCGCTGCCGCACCATCCTACCATCCTACCATCCGTCATCTGGCTTGCCATAGCCTTTTTCGCTGCAAACTCAAGCCGCGAAAAAGCTCTCCAGCATGTATGTGTGCATGCCTAATTCAGCAGTCACAAAGATGCAGGTGCGGCTTACACACCTTGCCTGCTTGCACTGTTGCGTTCTCGCATGCTAAAAGATTCCTCCGAGATTCATGCCCCCAGGCATGCCAGCTCAACCACTGACATGCCTGCGCTGCACGGGAGTTGCATGGGTGCCATTTCTGATATGCCGTGCCTGGATCTGTGTGCTTGCCCTGCTCGCCGGCCCCGCCCGCCCGCCCGCTAGGCAAGCACTACACGTATAACCGCACACATGCATGCACGCGCAAACTGCACAGCCCCACGTTTGCGTCTTTCTGGCACGCACGCATGCACGGTGCGGGCCATCCCCAGCATGGTGTGGTGCCACAGCCCGATGCCGGCCCACGAGAGCCAACAACTTGCAACACGTGTTTTCCAAAGCCATGGCTGCACGCACGGCCATCGACGTGTGGCAGCAGGTGCGACAGGCAGCACTGCATGGGTTGAGGTGTGACCACAAGTTTGGCCTGTGTTGCCTGGCTGCTGCGCTTGATTGCACAGTATGCACCACCAGCAGGGCAGTCAGCGCTTGCTAGTTGCAGATCATCTTAAGAGTGATCAGGCTGCTCTGTTGCTACACCTGAGCAAGCTTAGGGTCAATTCACATATGCATCCAGTTCCATTAGGCACAGACCCGGTTCCGTTAGGGATTCTGACCCGGTTCCGTTAGGACTGCTAGCGGAACTGGGTTGCATCGTCGTTTAATTCACACATGAGCCGATGCATTCTCAGCAAGGCTACAACTCATATCACCCATAACTGCCTTGACTACCCTCAGTACACCTCCCTGGGTGGTCAGCACTGCATGGTCCCGGGCGCTGTCCTCGCTGCGGCACAGGCATGCGCTTGCGCGGGGTCCGCACCGGCATCATCGTGCCCCATGCTTGACTCACAAGTGCTGTCAAGGTCCCGCAAGTCCGTTACTCACGGTATGGTTGGTTTGACAGCCATACGGAATGTATGCAGGGGCTAACTGGGTGCTCTGGCGCAGGCCCAAATTCCGCGCAATTCTGAGCACCATGCGCAATGCTGCATGGGCTAGGGCAAGGTTAGGTTGGGTTAGGGCCTAACAAGGGCCATATAATGCGTTTCCGGACAAAAGATGTTTTTGAACCAGCATCCCCCCCCAACCCCGGGTTCCGTCAGGATGCAGTTTCCAGTTCCGTTAGCATATATGTGAACTGGTTTGGACCCAGTTCCGTTGGGAAATCCTGACTGAACTGGGTCCAAAATCCTAACGGAACTCATATGTGAATTGACCCTTATGCAGCCCATCTAGTCTCATGCATGCATGCGAGCATGCGCTGGTGCATGGCACTTAGCCAAGCGCATTTGGGTAAAGGCCAACCACTACTGTCCGCAACGCTGGCATGTGCATTCTCTGATCGTTGGTGCATGCACGTCAAGTCCCTCAAGCCATCAGCATACAACAGCGGTCAGCCTCTGAGCTTGCACGCTGTGTCCATGTGAGTTGTACTAAATGGTCAGGCGGATACTTCATTACAGGGCGGATACAGCATTGCAGGGCGGTTACATGACTGCAGGGCGGGTACAGCGCTACAGGGCGGACACAGCCCGGCAGGGCGGATACAGGCTGGCAAGGCGGATACAGCCCGGCAGGGCGGATACAGGCCGGCAGGGCGCATACAGGCCGGCAGGGCGGATACTGCTATATACCGGTACAGCCATTGAAACATTGTGAAGAGCATAACACACATGCAAGGTGCTGAGCATGCATCAACATAGCACTGCTGCACCGTTGAGGTCGGGTGTGTCGATGAGGGCTCATCAAGGAGCCTCTGAAACAGCAGATAAAAAGGGGCAGATGCCCATACCCGTATTTCTTCCGTGTCCGTGTTGCATGACTGCCAGCGTAGTCCCGTTTGTTGCGCAAGGGGAAGCGGCAATGCAGGCAGTGCGGTTGCGTACGGGGTTGCACAATTGTTTATGTGGTGGTTGCAAGTGTGCAAGGCTAGTGTTTGTGAAGGTGTTGTTCACTTGTGTAGGTTGGTACATGTGTGCACCGCCCCTAGCATGTTATCAGCATGCATGAGGGAGCACAGTTGTGAGGCGTGTAACATGCGTGTTGAACAACCCTACCGAGGATGCAAGGAAACAAAAGTGAGATATGCGTGGTAATGGACGAGTGGGACGAGCATGCTAGGTGTATGCGCCCCCATGAAACTTGAATCGGCGTTAAGAAATGGATGGATATCGACAAGGCTGCAACAAACAGTGGGGAGGGGAGCAAGACATAACCAAGCTTGTTTAAAGGCAAAGCATGTGAATGCAATGTGGTTGACCTCTTGTGGATGCTGAACACTTGTGTGACCGCTTGTGAGTGATCACTTGTGCGTGATGTGCGATAACATGTGTATGATGGCTTGTAGGTGATCACTCGTTGTTCATCACTTGTGGGTGATCACAGTGGCCGGACTAGCATGCAAGGGGAGTGAACTCCCCCCCATAACACGGTAGGTTGTATGCCCCACCATGTTATTTGAGCATGAGAAAAACGAACGAAATGGACTGCAACTTTGCCCAAATCGGCGGGGTGGTGACCAAGATATGAGTGTTTGTTCTCTATGGGCGGCACGCAAGCCTATCGCGGAAAGCGAGCTTATCGCGGAAAGTAAGCTGATGGTGGAAAGTGAAATCGCAGAAAGGAGAATTGCGGAAAATGAAAGGGCATGCGTGTAAGTGTAAGTGCATACATGTACGTGCATACGTGCATATATGTGTAAGTGTACATGCAGAGGGGGGGGACCTCTCCCCCCATTTTGCATGTAAAATGATCCATGACCGTGCAGAGCCGTGCCTCGATGTTAACGCATGGCACGCACACCGCCAGAAAGCCCTTGACATGAGCTTGCTGGTGGTGTGCGTACCATGCGTTAACACCCACGCGCTGGGTGGTGGCGCCATGGCGAACATGGGGGCGCAGGATGGGGACATTCAGCATGAAAATGGCTTGCTACGCTTCAACCACTAGCATGCAAGCATACATTCCACTGTTGTTGGTTTTACTATGCCGTTTACGTTTTTCCAGACCTTCTACGACGGGCGATGGGCGTTCTGCGGCTAATTTGCCGGTCTGGGCTAGAGCCGAAACAAGTCCTGGGCCAGTGAGAGATAGGCCAC